>JAEMPF020028209.1:5000-28141 GCA_022496165.2 Catalaphyllia jardinei
CAGCGTTGCCGTTCCAATATATAAACACATACAGTACGGATAAATTCGATGTAAATCATAAATATTGAAAGAGCGAGAAAGCATTTGCACATATATAAATTACTGTTCTTTCTAAATATTATTCCTAGTCAGTATCACTAAATCACATATTATGTCTATTATAGAGACGAAATACTTCGTAGCAGACAGAGGGTATTTATTTGCGGTGATTAAACCAAGAGATTGTCATAGTCTCATGTTAAACATGGCTAATGTTCGTTATACTTAGTCTACCAGAGTATCGTGGACGTAGAGAAATTACCAGCAAAACTATATAGATCTTAAGTGACTCGTGCATGAAAGTTTGGACCCGTCTTATTTGAGATGTTCTGTGGCCTCAAGCTACGAATTTCCTCATTCGCTAAATTAAGGGAGGAATGATGCACTTATTAATTGAAATCCCGACCCCCCTTCCCCCCCTCACCACCCCAGGCCAATGTGGGGATTGGACTTGACATCATTACAAATCTTAACAAACCCCCACCCTACTGCGGCATATTGACTGGTAAAACCCCCACCTTGGTGAGAAAATCCATGTTGTTCCCTGACTGACTGACTATTAACATTTAGTGCAAATTTTCTACTTCTTTAGTGTCCAAATTTAGCTAAAGCAAACGCTAAATATGATAACCGACCAAAACATAGATATAATACAGATATGTCAAGGATACCGGTATGCACCATGGAGCCAAAGTACAGGATGGGCGGAACCACTGCCCACCCAAGTCCACCCAAGTCCACCCAAGTCTACCCAAGTCTCCTCCAGTCCTCTTCTTCTTGAAGGCCAACCACTGAAAGTGAAACCACTCAAACTTGTGAGGAAAAACAAACACAGGCCGCACGGACTCCCAATGTGGTTTTTGTGGTTGCGCCGCATCATCAAAGCCTTCAAATTGAAGTTTTGCTCTTACAAGCAAGTCTTTTATGTAGTCTGGCGCTTTCACGTACATTTTTACTGCAACAGTTGCATAGGCTACAACAGGACCAGCGGTTTCGACTCTTCGCGAGTCTCTTCAGCTGTTTGAAGACAGACAGTGTTGCAAGTTGTATTCTCGATTCCGTTCCCGTTAAAAAGACGGTTTGGTAACCTTTTTATATTCTAATTTTTGCCCTTTATAAAAGTTATGTAAGCCAACCAGGTGTCAGCTTTTTCGATCCAAATGGTCGTAAAGTTGAGTTTTAGAAGGCGTTTTTAATTGCTTATTTCGCGTAAACGGCTAGTAGAACGCATACAAGTGTTATCGACGCCAATCCGCTGATGTGTTGGAATTCCCTTGGTGAGGGAAAAGGCTAAAAGCCTTGTAGGAGCTTTGAAATGTGCTCTAAATATTTGTGTATTGTGTGCAGAAAACTGATTATATGCACGCTGGAATGGTTTCACGGTGGGGAATTCGGGATTTCAATTGATAAGTGCATAACTTTTATGGTGCTCAGACTCCTCAGTATACCGTCTCAGCTCCCCGTTGCATTGTGGGACACGTCCTAAATTGATATACTATCGACATCCTCTTCGGAACATCGCTAACCTTCACTCGATAAAAACCTTCTTATTGCATACAACTGCTTTACAGTCTATCTAAGGCTGAATTGTGTATAATCGCTGCCACGGGGAGAGGCTATCGTGGCTTAACAAGCGTTGCAACGATATTGAAAATACCCTCCAGTTATTGCAGAGATCGTATGCGAAGGCACAAAGGGGAGGGGAGAGGTATGGAACGGAATGCCATGATAACTATTTAAAAAGAATCAAGAGATTATCAAGGTAAGAGAGTGAATCCCCACCCTCCTCCACCCCCTTAGGTTCTCTAACTAAGGTAATCCATCTCAGAAGGATTACCTTAGTTAGTAAGTTATTTACCTTAGTGAGTTAGTAAGTTATTTTTAGATATGGTACTCAGTTTTTCCGAGGATATTACTCGCGGGAGCGTGGACGGGCGAAGCGACTTTCTCGAAACTACCTCAGACGAAATGGTGGGAACGTCGTTAATTGTAGATGTTTTGATTTCGTTCCACAGCCAAGATCTTTTCTGCGCTCTCAGCTGTGTTTTTATTTGGCCGAGCTTTTGTTTGTTTTGTGCTGGTCCGGGTATTCATTATTCAGCCGGTTAGTCCGTTTTAAGGAGTTTAATTACGCAAACTTTACTGGCAACGGCAACGAGTATAATGGCTGCGGAGGCGTGCGTTATAATTCTTTGTTCATTTCTTTGCCGTCGTTTCCTGAAAAGGTCACAAAACAACATGAAATAGCCATATTCTGTATCATGGTTGAGGGAACGTGAATTATACAACGACCGATTTTTATTTTTTTGGTTTGAACTTTGACGCTTTCTTACATATTCTGTTTGAAGTATTATGACAGTATAGACAAACTGAATGACTCTAAATGCTCGCGAGATTTGGGGGTTCAATATTAAGTCGCTTATTAATCGACGTTGTCTTTTGCGTTGTTGCCGTTGCTGCGAGCATAAACTACTTTTTGCTACTTGGGCAGAGATCATCTGCATGCCTTATATTTCAACCATCTGTTTTTTCAGTTGCCCAGCTTGTGTTTGGACATTTTTTTTCTTTGCACGCGTTTTTATAAACATTTCTCTGTCGTTCATTCAGTTATTATTGTTTGTGCATGGATATCCGTCTCTTATTCACACTCAGTCCTTTAAAGTTTCGAAATGCATTAAAACAAACCGAAGCCGAAGTTCCCTTGTTTGTACTCAAAATATCAAAGAAGACAGCCTCACAGCGTTGGAGATTTGCTTTGAAACGAAACGAAACGATCCATGTAAAACGGCGCAGCTGACGTCATAATGCAAAGGACAAAGGCAAAACAAGGAACAAAGGAGTCATTTGCATATTAGACAAAAGGGTAAAACAATAGGATGTTATTGTTCCTTTTACACCGAACATGAGCCAAACGGCATAAACAAATCCCCAACGAAAACATCCACACAACGCTCGAGTTACAAGCTTGGAAGAACTGGGCAGTGCCATGTCTAAAACTAACTTTAGAGCCGGGGACTACTTTAGTACGAGCATCTATATGGGGGACTGACGCTCTTACCTTGGTAATCCCTTGCCAGGATATATACCAGAATGCACTGCGTCGTTTCATGGTAATTTGTTCACAGCAGCAGGTTCTGTCTTTTTTCACGGAAGTCGGAAAAAATGATTATTTTTTTGCTATGATACAAAATACAAGGTAGAAAATGTATAAGAAGGCAACACATTTAACCAAAACATGGCTTGATATTATCCCGCAGCTTAATTTGCCGAGGAAATAATTTGCTACGATATTAAAATAGCGTTCTACAGATCTCAGTAAGAGTAGACGTGTAATAACCTTAAGAAAAAAAAAACTTCTATTACCGTTTGTCAGCGTTCACTGTTTGTCATATTGTTATGATTAATGATAAAGTTGCGTTTTAAAAGCAAGCGCTTTGTCACTGGTCTCACTGGCACATCTGACTGAAAATCAACGCGTCACTATTCAAATTTAATTGACAGGTTTAAAACTGAAAATAACAGGCAATTCCACGAAATATGTCTTGTATACTTCAAAACATTGCCCTCCCGGATTCATAGTGTTCTAGGGAGTGATTAATGAAGAAACCTAATTGTTATATCTGAGTTGGTTTTGACAAGTTAGAAATTTGGTCAACCAAATTGAGCGATGAAAATCGATCATTTTCACAGCCACCTGAGGGTGAAACGTTCCCTGATAAGCCCCTGATAAATGCGACTGTGTAAAAAATATTTGTCTTCCGTTCTGTGATGAATACAGAGGGGGCATTAATCACGTATTGACATATTTCAAAAACCCTGAAAGCGTCCTGTTGTTCCAAGGATCTGAGATCGTCTCGTTAAACGCTGGTAAGTTTATTTCAAAGCGCTTCCTTACTAACACCGTCCAAAGGTAATGATTAAGGCCGAATGCTTGAATATTTGTAAAAGGTTATATTCAACTGTTGTAAGTGGATAACAGGTGGAGATAAGACTCGTTGAACTAAAACCAAAGCTTCAAACTGCAGCAACCTCCTCCTTCAAGCGTTGTGCGGGGTTTTTATTAAAAACAGTTTATTCGTGACCAATCTAATAGAGATCATTCAAGAAGGACTGCGAGGAAATCAAAACTGGGTCGTGGGGAAATATTCTAAACGGTGAGAAATTCCTTTTTAATTGATCTTGATCGATGAAAATGGTCAGTAAGTTATCATAAACTTAAAAAAAGTATATATATATATATCTTATCATCCATCGATCGAAGCCTCACAATTATTGCCATGATTTGCATATTAAGCAATAAATGAAAGTTAAAAGTAATGTATACTTAGTGATCATGAATGACTGACCCTGTGTCACTTGAGAGTGTCAAAGCACAAGACTTGTCATATTACCCAGAAAACCGGCTGCAGTAAATGCTACTAAGTAAATTCACTGCCGATGAGGTTTTAAAAGGACTTTTGAGGTATACAAAGTGGGAGGTTTACATGTTTTGTGAATTGTTCGTGTCTTAGGGAATTTTTAGTTCACCCGAGTGGAGGCTCGTGGCGGCCATTGTCAGCAACAAGATTTATGGTGGTTCGATACAGTTTTTTTCTGGACCATACCTAGCATTTCAAACAGGCTTTTTACCAACTTTAAAAAGTTACACCAGCTTTTCGGAAAAAGGATTGAAGTTTGGCTGAATGTGATCGATTTTCAAGGTAATCGATATTCCCATGGAAAGTATACCAAAATTGGAAATCGGTCAAGCATGAATTTTGTATGAACCAGATCTGTAAAAGAAAACCTGATGCCAATTTCTGAAATTACGATGTATGGCAAAGGAAATAAACACTGTATGTTTGATTCCGAATGAATCGCGAAAACATCTCAAACCATGCTTTTTGTTTAATGAAATTTAAAGGACTGAAAGAGGAACACTATTTTAAAGAAATTAATGCTCCAAAGGACACCAAAATGTGCACTGAAGTTATATTTTATAACCAGGAAAGGTTTGCTGGTTTTTGTTTTCTTGATGATCTCAAGAACGAGACGTTTTCTCAAGATCACTGCCATAACAAACTTAGCACAACTTTTGATTTTGAGCGCTTTTTCGAAAATCTCAAAAAACGGCTCGATGGATTTTTTTAAAGCGTTAACCATGTATGACTGATAATGTTAACAATCTCATTCTTAAGTTTCATTAGCACTGATACACTGGAACTCTTTTAAATTTGTCGATGAAGTAAGCGCTCGAGCCCACGAAAATATTGTGTCACAACATCCTGGTATAAAAAAGTTATGCTAAAATATTCAGATCTATTTGTACAGCATTCTCGCATGATTAATACGTTTCGCTACACTACTTGAATGCAAATTTGCGGGATGTTTTTTTTTTAAAATACAGATTAAGGGAACTTTTGACCCAGCAAAACGACTGTTTACAAAGAATTGCAACGCTCCACCTCGAGTGAGGGTATTTGGGAAAGCAGTAATTGTTTGTCAGGAGTAAAATACGTCAAAAGGGCTTAAAATTGTGCCCTAGTAATGTTATCAATACATTAAGTCAATCAGGAATAAAACGAATCATATTTTAGAATATCTATCAACGAAATGTATGTTCCATGAAAACTGTATCGGACCACCTTACCCATCTTTGAAAATTAAATAAATTCAACATGACCAAAAAAAAACAAACAAACAAACAAACACCATTGTTACTTATAATATGTATTCAAAATGTGCCGATTTTTATAAACATTTTATTAAACATAAACAAACGGCGAAATCATTTGACATGCAATTTTTTTCTTTCAAATAAAGGAAACAAAGTCAGTTTTTAGTTCTTGAGTTGAGGTGATTCCTCAGTATTGCATTGCGCATCCTTACTACTATAGGAAGGAAAAAAAAAGATAAAGGTGAAAGAGTACACGAAACCGTTACTCTGCGATGCAAACTATGACCCGCGAAAATAACGACTCTACGGACGCTTTACGTTTTAAATAGTGTGATGTTTCCACAAATTTTATATCATATTGTTCTCTATGTTCGACACTTTTTACCAGTCAATTTTTTTTGACAAGTATTACTTTAATAAACTATGTTTCGAGCTACCACAAAATGTAACGCGTGATTAGCACGAGTAGAGGCATAAATGGAGCAAGATTACCCCATCATATCTTTTTAATGAGAATGGCGACCTATCACTTTTATTGTATTTTTCGAAAAGTGCTTGGTAGAGAACATTCAGGGAAAGTTTTAAAAACATCCATCGGTAACTTTCATTTCTGAGGAATCACCTTAAACTCACAAGTACCTTTCGCTTTCTTTATAGCTTGATGATCATGAATGTTCGAACTTCGCTCGATAATTTCACATGAACTAGGCATCGCTGACACCCAAAGTACGTCTCAATTTAGCATCCACATCTGCTTAAGGTAGTGGGTCTGTTTTATCCCCTTCCAAATGAACAGCGATGTATTTATAACAATAAGATAAGTCGCCCACTCACCAATGAAGAACCAGCCGCCATGTTTACCCTGAGAAGTTAACCGCTGACCGCACTCAGGGTTGGCTCTTGTTGGCTGCTGTTTGTTTTGATGGGGTCTTTGGCCATGGCCGTGACTTGGGCCCTTCCCTCGTAAGCAGAGTGTTCAAATAAAAGATGATAAAAAAGATCACTTTTTACATCGTTACACTTTGACATGCCGACCGAGTCGTAGCTGCTAAAACATAACCAAAGAAGGACTCTTTTTTGTTGTTGTTTTTGTTTTCACGTTGTATCAGGGTTTGTATGTCTCTTTGCTTATTTTAGCAAACAGTTTATAAATCAGAATCTATCAATTAAAACGAAACTCAGAAACAGATAATGAAGAGTTTGGGGTTTGTATATACCGTTCCTCAGTGCTTGATCAACTGGTCGTTGTGGAGAGGTTTAATATTTTGGCAGTCGGGAAGGGATTAAGGGATTAAGTACCTTTGTGGAGAGGTGGCCGTTGTAGAGAGGGTAAAATAGGAGTGAATTTATGGACTGTCTGCTGGGACTAGAAAAAGTGGCCTTTTATTGTAGAGAGGTACCCGTTATTGAAAGTTCAACTGTAGTTAACTTGTCGACTTGGCCTGATCGTCCTTCCTCCCAGATGTATTACAGTTTCCTGAACTTATATATTATATATATTGCCATACATAGCCTAGGGGGGAGACTAATAGGCAGGACACTACCTTAGTGATTATGGTACCGTTTCCTTCCATATGAGGTTGAGCTATGATACTTTCTCAACCTATACCTATAGATCGTCTGGTGATGTCATCACTTTCTAATTTCTACAACTAAAGAGGCGCCAAGGATTTTGTCCTCATCAGGTATTAGAGGCAGTATATCTGATATCTGTTTACAATTTTACTGGCGTGCTTCGTTTGTAAACCATTTTTAATTCCAGAGTTATCGAAATGAGTGACACAAGGCCTCATATTGGTGGACCACAGATGTACATCAAATAGGCTTTTTCATACTGGGCTCTGTTACTCTCGAGTGTGGTCAGCGGTTAACCTTCGGAGTAAATATGGCGGTTCATTTGTTATATCGGTGGATGTGTACCGCTTTGTCGTGGGAAAAAAGAACATCACTGTTCTTATGGAAAGAAAGGGGGAAAACGGCCTCACTAACTCATGCAGATCTTTAGGCTAAATCAAGCCGTACTTTGGGTGTAAGTGATGGCTAGTTCATGTGGAATTATCGAGCGAAGTTCGAGCACTCGTCAATCTATCAAAAGCGGCGAAAGCTACTTGTGAGTTTAATCCATGCACTCCAAACTGACTCTGCTTCATTTAATTGAAATATAAGCTATCTCTAGCATCTTAAGGCATGACTCACTTCTTGGTAAGACCCCCCACGAAGTTTAAAGCTATATCCTATAGAAACATTGCTGCGTTTAGCCCTAGGAAGACCAAACTCAATCATCAATAGGGATTTTCAGTCTTTAAATCGCTTAAGATACTTTTATGGTGGTCACGTGTCTAATGACGTCATAATCTTGACAATAGTAAAACCTCAAATGGGGTGAGAATGGTTCACTTGAGCAAAGTATAAGATATCATTTATTATTTGCTGTTACTTATAGTAGATATCCTTGGCCGGAATGGTGAATGTTTTTATTCTCTTGACAAGATATTAAGAGACAAAATATGTCATGGGATCTGTTTTACTATTTATCTCTAAGACGATACATCACTGTCAACCATTCCGGCCAGAACCATATAAGCGACAACAAGAAAACTGCCATTCCATTTCAATTTATATCAGTTATATGGCATCTCGCCACCCCATTCTCAGTTTCTACTTAATCCAAACATGTCACGTGACCCATCTTATCAACACTTAAAGCTAAATGTGAGTAAGCGTTGGTATATTTTATAGTTTAGCCAAGTTTTAAGGCGTTTTAGTGAACTAGACGCCTTGCTGCGTGTACCCAGGCAGTCATTATACTGAGAAGCACTAGCTATATTGTAATTGAGCTTAAATGTTCTGCATTTGAAGTCGTGCGAAATTCAATTGAATCGATGTGCTCAAGCTATTCTGCCTTCGATTGCATTTTCTTGGAATCGATTAAGAGCTCATTACTCGTACACAGACCTTGAGCAAGTAAAATGAGTCAAGATCGTTACATCAGCCTATGAACGTTTCAGTCTTTTTTCTTTAACCTTTGCCGTTGTTGTTGATGTTGTTGTTGTTGTTTTTTTCATTTCTCAAATTTGTTTAGAAAAAAAGATGCATTGAACATCTAAGGTTTGGGAAAACGCAGATTTAAAAATTAGAGAAGTGCAATCTTTATTAATCTCCTATAACATCACAATTTCTTGACTTTATCCACTGAATGGTTTTCGAATAATTTTCTTATTGCTTCAGGATTGCGTGACAGTACAATCCAAGAGTTGTTTTGCTGGTCAACTCATACATTAGTTTATTTTATCTGAAATGTACAATAATTCGCTACATGGGTTTCATTCTTGAGAAGACACATACCTCTGTTACAAGAAAATAACGAGAGAATATCGTTTAGTTCGAGATTTTAACTTTATTACACGTTACGAAGTTTCTCAGAGCGTTTTACTTAGGTGTACTCGAACACATACATTCGTAAACAACAGAAACATATTCTCTAACCTTTCTGCTCTTGTTGCTCAGACGTTATGAGTTCGTGCTGGGATCCTACTTGGTTCACGATCATGTCTAAAATACGATGACGCTTCTGAAGATAATTTTTATCAAGGTGAAGAGTCGATAGCCCCGGTTAATAGCTACAATGTAGCTCCTTTTGGCATATTAAACATGATTCTTGATGGGGCTCTTTACAACAGTCAGGCATTTGTGGCTGTTGTTTACATAACTATACCTGATGCCTAACTTGGTCACATTTTGCACCATGATAAGAAATGGATGTTACTACCTTAGCAGCTTTTGTTTGGCAAAGAAGTAATAAACTGATGGCATGTGTTGCAAAGGGTTTGAGTTCAAGAAATAGCCATATGTGTTCCTTTAGTTTTTACAAATGATTAATAACTTTAATTTGAAGAGGCCATAACTTCATCTGAAAATCCCATTGAATAAATCATACTATTTGTCGCTAAGTTCTTTTTCCTAGTTGATTAATTTTGCAGGTGATTATGGAGAGGACATACCTATAGAACTGAAATGAACTTGGAAAGGGTAGAGTGAAGTAAAAATTGTATGTAATATTTATGGTATGAGATCACTGTACCTGTGTTTTGCTCACTCACTGTTCACTGTATGTCAGAATTACACGACCTAGCTAATAAATGCTTGGCAGTGAAAGGTAAATGTCTAATTGTTTAACTCATAAATTAGTTTATTGTCCATTAACCTTTTTGCCTAACAGCCAAGCAACACCATGACTCCCACCATTTGTTGGAGAAGTTTTAAAATATTATTATTAGAATTGTTAGAACATTTTCTCATGCGCAGAAGCAAAATAAGGCCAAAACTAAACTAATACGGGACAAGCGTGCATCTTTGACTAATTAATGTCTTTTTCAATTGCTGGCTGGGAAAAAATCGGCAGACAGTTATCTGGCTGGGAATTTCCCTACCAACGTAGCTGGGAAGTAGAACTTTTCTTACCATCCCGCTGGCAGTGCGGAACAGATATTTTTTTCCCAGCAACAGGAAAAAATGTTAAAAAGGCCTTAAAAGCGTTTACTTATCATTTTTATGGGTTGTTTGTTACATTTTGTGAAAAGTTTCGTTGGGTGCCCCTGAATTCACTCCAAACGTTCGCTCGTAAAATGTTGATCTCTCGTAAGCCTTGCAGACCGACCCTTTCCGAAAACGTTTAAAGACCTTTAGTGCTGGTCTACCGCGAACGGTGTGTTCGTTTGTGTGTGATTTCATCGTCCTAGAAATCATGGAATCTGACCTACCAGGTTTTTCACGACGACAACTGCTATTCCATGTGTCGTACGATGCATTAGTGACGCATGCGCTGTAGAGACCAGACGGCGATTTGTGACTGGACGAGGAAAAACAAAACAAAACAAAACAAAAAAAAAAAAGAAAGAAAGCCGAAATTTAAACCCAGGCCTCACTGCCTGGGTAATCACTGAAAAGTTATAACTGTTTTCAGATTTTACGCAAATTAGGCTGTGAGCCATGCCTTAACACGCTTGAGGTGTCGAATGATTTCGCCGAGTTTTTCTGATATCATTTTATAGATATGTCAGAAGGTCGTCGAAATTCGACAACTTCACAAGGCCATAAATATTTCACCAAAGAGATACCGCAAGATTTCTTGTCACGTTGGCAATTGTAGTGTACCTCCTTTTAGGCTGTGTTGGTTTAAAGTTTTATGTATTCTTGCTGACATCAACCTTACCTTTACCAGAACGCACATGTAAATAGTGTTTACGAGAAGGCTTATTCCATTCAATGTTTATTGTATTTCCAGTGTTCCACTGTTAACATTTATAAATACAAGGGGAAATATTTGTTAAGAAGAATTCCTCATGCTTCTGATGGATCGAAACTTTAATCCTTTCGAATAAACAAGCACACATTATCAATGAAACAAGCACACATTATCAATGGGAATATACCAGTTGCGTTACGGTGCGTTACGTTTTTCTCTCACACAAGTGAGCTGCTAAGGACAATCAATGCTTTTGTTAATGTTTTGATAGTTACCCTATTTCAGTTCTTCTCTCACACAAGAGCTTCTAATTATGTAACAGACAATCAGTATTTTAAACTCTTAATGTTTCAGCAGATTCGTTACGTTCATTGACGGCGATGTCTCAAGATTTTCTGGCAGTTCTCAATGTAAGAGATATGGCCTCAAAATAAATTCCATTTTTCACGTTGCAATAATACTTCTGCCAGTTTTAATGCCATTTCTAAACACCATGAACACTCTCGTTCCATCTTGTAGATCACCCGGAAAGAGGAAATAGGAGCCGGGGAAGGAGACTCTGCTCTCACAGCAATTTTCCGCCTACGCTATTTTCCACTGCAAGCACAGTGACAGTTTCTTCAATACTTTCTTCAGTGATTTTTATGGCTGATCTAACAGATTTATCGTAGCACTTTACTGAACTTTACAAATCTACACAACAACTTCCAATGCTACGCTCCCTAGCCCAAGCATCCCACGGAATCGCCTGTTTCGACAAAGGCTGTCCCACAACAGCACAAAAGCGCACGCGACAATACCGATTGGTATTATGGGTAGTAATAGTTTGGCGCTATATTTGGCTTAGGTCCACGGTGTTTAGCTAGAAGGAAAGAGAAGGCACGAATACTCGTGTTTGAACTGTTTCCTCCTCTCAGGGCTGAAATACTTTAAGCTTTAATTAAGGAACTGTAAAACCACCATTACCCATGATACGTTTCGACTTTGTCGCAGTCTGCTTTACACTTTTCTGAGACAATCTTTCTCGAAACAGCTGTAAGTTACAGTGCATGGTGTTTGTTTTGTGCAGAGATGTTTTTTGCTCTTGTTTAATTAATTTTCAAAGATGTGTTAAATCTAGGTGTTGACAATGTCGCGGACCTCCAATCAGGTGAACCAAAAATTCCCTAAAACACGAAAAATTTAAAAGATCTGATAGAACGGATGGTGGTTTTAGTATAACTGCACATGAATGTCTTGCAACACACAAGAAATGAGCGAAATCTAAAGACAGACCAACCGGTCCGCTCTTACAAAGATTGCCTCTAAAATGGGCCTTTGAGTACTCCGGAGTCTTATTTATTTAGTTAGTTTTTTATGTATAATATATATCCTTTTTTTCCTTTTAAATTTATAGCATTTATTATTGTTTTTGTTTTTTTTTTTAATTGTTTTTTTTTTTAATTTGTGTAGTAAGTATCTTCTAACTTGACAATAACTGTATTGTTTACCTAACTATTTCACATGCAGTTTAGAGCATTAAGCTTTTTTCTACGATGTGAGGTAATTAGCATTGCCAATATTGCCAATAACGAAAAAGTGGTTATTATTAAAATAACGATAAGGGTTTGTCAGTGGATCATCGAGTAACGAAGGTCCATTGTTAACAGGTATACGGCTCAAACAACAAATTAAAGGTAATTAGCATTGATTTCAGTGGAAAACAATAAGAATACTGTTTCTTGTTTTTAAACTTGCGTGCGTTGTTGATGTACTTCACACAAGTTCCAGGAACAATTTTTAAACGTTATCGCTTCTGCATGCATTGCGTGCCGTTTATTCTTCTTTTAGGTAGCTACTATATATGGAGTACTATGCTATAAGAAGTGCGTCATTCAAGGTGTATAGGTGTTCTCTATTGCCGAAAATGCCGCACAGGATCATGCTCTCTGTTAATGCGAAATTTTCTTTACCTTTTCTAGTCCACCAATAATAAGAATAAGTCCCATAAGTATAAAGTTAATTGACAACGCAAAAACATATAATCTAAAGAATGCCTGTCAGCAAAACACTAGGGGCATATGTCATCATCGCATATCTTGGCTTTAAAGATACTGACTTTTGTTGAAAGAATATTGTAAATAATCTTATATTGAAGCATTGTTGTTTTTATGTCACTTTTTATCTGGGAAGGTAGTTCGTATACTTTGTAAACACTGTCTTGAGTAAAACCATATCTAATAATTCTGCGGCGGTTGAAGGTTGGAGGTAAGAAGACATTTTTTTAGCATATTAGAGTAAATGCTTCGGTGGAAATTTTTGTTGAGTTGTTGTCATTTTCCGCTAAACATGCGTAGGAGTACTTTTTATTGTCAGTTTTCACGGGTTGGCACAGAATTTATTAAACCGAAAAAAAAGAGTGAAGGGTGTTTGGAGATGAAATTTTTCAGAGACAAGATTGAAAGGAAGGAAGTTATCGCTATTGTCGAAGAGATCTTCAACCCGCAAAATGTCTTTTTTCTACCCAAATTTTATAAAAAGTTGATTTGCTATTTATTATTATGTTGCAATTATTCCAAATCATTTCGTTGCAGGGAGAAGTATTCTTTTGAAAAGCAGATCTCGTGTTAAATTTTGTCAATATTTTAAGATGTCACTATTGAAGTCCAGGAGGTTGTTAAAAGCAGATACATAAAAAAAATCGAGTAAAATGCAAAAATCGCGCCCACGGTCAAAAACAAAATCAATCTTAACTTTTAATTTGTAACGAGGAATTAACGAGTTTTCAAAGGTTTCGGGGGTTTCTTTATTAAAATACGGTCGGGTTTTCGAATTATTTGACAAAATTGATTTTCGCACTCTCGCCAGCGAAAAACAAGAGGATAATTAGCATAAATTGGTATTTGCGTTGAAGTCTTCGCGTAAGTAGTACAGTTAATATCATCGGGAAGCGTGAAACTAATTTAAAAGGAGGAGTATTTTATGCCTACTTTTTGGTTCTGGATGATGTTTCTTGCAACGAGAAAGCACATTCTTTGTCATGGTTTCACCGCAGTCTTTCACCTCATAATTACTAGCTGACTATTCGGCATGTGGCCATTGCTCAGTTGGGCTCGTTTTCTGGTTATAACGTGTCTAAATGCTCTCCTTACACATCATATAAAAATTGGTCAGTGCAAAATTAGTATGATATGTTTCCTTTCTGAGCAAGATCGCTGTTAAACAGCAAGGCAAACGAGGAGCAAGGACGATCCACTCGCCCTCCCCATTAATCGTTTCTTCCAAAGCATCTGTTCCTTTTAAAACATGACAAATTTAACTGATTATCATATAGAGGCGAAACTCATTTCTGCCACTTTACTCCGTGTTGGACAATTTGCTGAACAAGGTTTGATATTTGTGATATTTTTCGTGAAATTAAAGCTAATTCGATGTCATAACTCAGTTTGAATGTTTACACAGGTGTAAAGGAAACACAATAGGTCAAAAATATTTTGTTAAAAAAGAAAATAAAGCAAGGATATGTGGGAATGTCAGAACTTTTCATTTCTTTTGTTAGAAGGTTTAAAATAATAGTGAATTTTAACAATCAAAAAGCAAACAGCACACTAGAGTAAGGTATAGAGCGTATGCACATGACGAAATGACAGCCATATTGGTGTTGCAAAATAATGAAACGGTGAACACGATGGTGCACCAAACCAATCCTGTGGAAGTGCAACTCTTTTGTTATGTAGACATTTTATTTTCTTTTGTTCCAATACGTGTGTAAATACGTTCTATAAAACCTGTTCATACCGGGCCTTTCTTTCCTTCGCCGGTCTTATGAAACCATAAATGAAATTTTATTTATGATTGTCGAGGTTACTGCAACTAAACTATTCTCTCATTAAAAACTTGAAAATGTGGAACTTCAGTTCTTTTACTATAAACAGGCACAGTTCGAAGTTCAAAAACACATCGGTCGAAAGTCGGGGCCATGACAACCTCATGTTCGACCAATCAAACAACCACCGTTAAAAATTCGGTACCATTAAAAACGCAAGCCATATTTTCTAAAAGTTTCAACAACGCTGACAGTCACCTCTGTTGACTGATACCACTACACCTGCTAAACACTCGGTGGTGAATTTATAACCTTCTTAAGTCAGAGGGTTATTTTCTTCAACCTTAAGGTAAGCGCTTTTCAAACAAGAAAACCTCTTATTATTATGAAGCAAAAACTGGGGCAAATGAAATCAAAAGCTCTTTTTAAACCAAGAAAGATGGTGTATGGTGTATCATCATCGAGCATACTGTTTTACGTTGATATATCTTGAGAGGACATCAGTTCAGCATCCAAGCGTTCAAGGGCCAAATGTGCTTTGAACAGAAGATTACGAGAGAGCCGAAAGTTTTCAGCAGTACCAGGATAAAAAAGCAAGAGAAATAGTTCAAGACTAGATATGCACCGAGAGGCAAAAAATTGTGACCTCTCACTCGAAAACGTTGCTAACGGTTAGCCATTCGTAAGCCGTTCGACAGCCACTCAAACGAGATGAGATAGGCTGTTCGAATGGCTCCAGCTACATCACAGGTCTACATCATGTACCAGTTCAGAAAATATTGTCAATTGTCAAATATTGTCAATCCTACGAATGGCTCGAGCTATCCGTTCCAAAAAACTATTGTCATCCGTTCGAAAGGCTCGCCGGGGCTCTCCGTTCCAAAACAATCGCCAATTTTTCGAACTGACGTCCCAATCCGTTAAAAAAACACAAGATGTTATTCGTAAAAAAAAAATAAATAAATAAATAATAAAACTATAAATCATCAGCTGTTCGAGCTAGTGCAAGCAGTTCCCAATCCGTTGAGAAAACACAAGACGTTATTCGTGCCGAAAAAAAAAAAATCACCAGTTCAAGCTAGTGCAAGCCGTTCCAAAACAAATTAACCAGCCTTCTGCTTAGCTACTGAGCTGAGGTGTGTTTTCGAGTGCGACAAATTTTAAGTGAATCTTTAAACCGCGTTCGTTAGCATTGAGTTATAGTCGACAGACATAAAAGGAAAAATCCTCCTTCGTGACTAGAATAATCTTGCTTCAGAAAAAAAAATATTGACCAAATAAATTTAGGGAGAAATCCTTTTCAGCGGCTGGAGTCGACAGTCAAACTGTTTGGTTTGTCAAATAATAAACTACCGTTCGAGCAGTCCTGCTGCAAAGTCGTACTTTTCTCAAGGTAAACCGTTCTCTATTTACCAATGAAGAGTAGGATAACTACCTCAAAAGTACTGTAGTAAAGCTAAGGTTGTCAAGAAAAGATCGAAACATCCGGCAACGCACCAAGTTAATTTTCTTAAAATTAAAAACATGAAAATGTGGCGATATCATTATTGCTTATTTCTTTTGACGGAAGTTTAAAAATCGTTAAAAAAACCAGTGATCGTTAGCAGTCAAAAAGCATGGAACACGCCAGAGTAAAAAATATTAACTTCATTCAGTCAGAGGGCTTTTCGTTTCTCTCTCTGAAACCGAAATGGTACACTTATTGTTGAAAGTGCATGTTACCGCAACAAGGTTATTTTTTCCACTAAAAACCTGAACATGTGGAACTGACAGTTCTCAGTTTCATCAAAAATTCAAATTTTGAAAATCACAGCGGTCGAAATGTGGTTGCATGGTAGCATCATGCTCTTCCACCAATCAAATTAAAGGCATTGAAAGTTTTATGCCCACCCTCCCGAACTCAATAGGGTAACAAAACAAGGAATTAAGAAAGCCAAGGCCAATGAAACTGACGCTGTCTCAATTTTCGACAAAATTAACACCGGCAGCTGTTGACTGACTCCACTACATTTACTAAGCAGCAAATGCACAGAAAAATCGAGTGAAAAGCAAAAATCGCGGCCACGGTAAAAAACGAACCCAACATTAATTTTCAATTTGTAACGAGGAATTAACGAGTTCCCGAAGGTTTCAGAGTTTTTTTTTATCAAAATACGGCAGAATTTTCGAATTATTTCACAAAATTGATTTTCGCTCTCGAAAAAGAGCAGGATAATTAGCATAAATTGGCATTCCCGCTTAAGGGGGCTCGATAGGCCGAAAATTGACGACATTCATCAAAAATACGATGTTTTAAAAAACGTAATATTTAAAGCCCTTGAACACTTGCAAAAAGCATTTTGAAAAGATCTTGCTGATGAATTTCCTTCTAGATAAGTGTAAAATCCAAGGAAAGTATACAGTGATATAATTTGTTTATACGTAGCAACGATCATAGCGACGGTTGTTTACAGTCAGAAAGTGACCCCAAAATGTAGATCAGTTTCAATAAAATATGAACGATACTTTGTAGGAAGGCTGTTAAGACATATACCGCTCGATAATTGTAATCATCACAGGCTCATTCATTTCCCTTATAAAAAATAATATTTACACCTACGGTAAGGTTTTACAAAATACAACGACAATTACACTCTTCTAATATGCAGCCTGCAAACGCACCCTCCCCCAACTTCCTGGCTTGTCAAATGCTTAATCCATCTTGTAGGAAACTTTAATTGCAATTTTTTCTCAAAAGTCTACTTTTATACCAACTGACTTCACGCCAAAGTTTTTACTTTGGAGAGTATTAAAGAGAAATTCCCAAAACTCGGGGTAATCAAAGAACAATACTGTCATAATGCACTGAACTGAAGAAAAAATCGCAATATTTAGCATCTGTCACATGACGCAAGAAAATTTGTCCACTGGGTCTGTTACAAAAAAGGTTATTAACAGATAAAGCCTGTAAAAAGTACTGAAAACAGGAGTTAACTGTCAAAACTTTAGTTCATTACAGCACAGAACGTAACAGAAATTTGCAAGATGTGCTTGTAGAAAGTCAAATCTTGTTTTATCAAGGAGCAGGAACTGCTGGCGTCAATGCTATCAATGCTTCAAATTAAAGCCTCAAGAGGGTGTGGCTGGTTTCCATAGCAACCATTTTGAGTAAAACCCCAAAAAATATCGTCTCTTTATGAGTGCAATCGCACACAATTGATCTTTCTTCGCCATACTTAAACAAAATTGTTTGGTCCTCTTCAGCCTATCGAGCCCCCTCAAGTCTTTGGGTAAGTAGTAAAGTCTATATCATCGGGAAGAAAGAAACGTAGTTAAAAGGACGAGTATTTGACACTAATTAATTCATGCCTACTTTTGGTTCTAGAGGATGTCTCTTGCAACGAGAAAACACATTCTTTGTCATCGTTTCATCACAGTCTCAGCAAATCGAATTTCACCTCATAATTACAAACCGACTATTCGTTATGTGACCGCATTGTTCAATCGGGCGCGATTTTTGGTTATATCGTGTTTAAAAGCTCTCCTTACACATCATATAAAAATGGCCTGGGTTTTCAAGCGAGCGCTTCAAAAAAAAAGCCTTCGAAAATTAAAGTTTCATTAATACTTGAAATAATTAGAATGTTCCGACGCTTAAACCTGCGCGCAAACACGCAGGTTTTATTGAGATTGTTGGGCTAACTCTACTTCACAGTTTATAATATTTTGTTAAGGCAAGTATAACCCGGTTCATTCGCTCAAGGGTCACGACATGGAGTCACGGTAGCGTCGACCCATGACGCTCCTTCATAAACGGCTGTAACGCTCACGGGTGGAAATGAAATTTTCAAAATCAGGAAATACATTCTAGCACCACAACAAACACATTTAATTTATCCTCACAATTTTCGGCGACTTGGGGAACTCGGATTAAAACAGTTGCATCTTGACGTGTTTTTGTACTGCAGTACTTATTCGATGCATGGCGGTTATTTTAATTGTGGCTATCATAAACTTTTGGCAAGTTCATGATCTCTTGGTCAGTGTCGTTAAGTTGGGAGGAAGGGGTTTTCAGATTCAAGAAATAAGTACCGTCTAATAATTAGGATAATATTCAATGCAAAATTAGCATGATCTGTTTCCTTTCTGAGCAAAATCGCTGTTAAAAACCACGGCGAACGAGGAGCAAGGACGATCCACTCGCGATCGCCCTCTCAATTAATCGTTCCTTTCAAAACATCTGTTCCTTATAAAACATTACAAATTCAAGGGATTATCATATACAGGCGAAGCCACTTTGCTTCGTGTTGGACAATTTTCTGAACAATTTTCTATGTCGAATGTATATTTCGTGATATTTTCCCTGAAAATTAAAGCTAACTCGATGTCATAATTCAGTTTGAATGTTTACATACTAGGTGTAAAGACCGTACATGTAATTAATATGCACTAGTTTTCTGATACGAATTTTCTCAGTTTTTTGCCTTATATGCCTCTTTCAAGCCAGATTCAAAGTGCAGTAATTGGCTAGTTTTATATGACTTGAAAGTGCCCAGTCGACCGCGATGAAATTCAAGAAACAAGACCAAAATGGTGGAACAGGTGGAACATAACTTGTATTGTTCGCGACTGTTGTAGGGCTTTGTATAGACTCTTGTAACTTTACTACTACCACTGCAGTGAAAAAGCCATTAAAGACTATGCCATTTCTGCCGCTATGTTGCGTAAGGGAAGCTATTTTGTCAAAAAAAAATGTTTCGTCCTGGTCACCCAGTTAGTTAAGAAAGTATATCTTCGGGAATCAGACACTTGTATTAAAAGAAGTTTTTGGCACTCTATATTTGTTAGTTTTTCGGCTGCAGATGATAGCTGTCATTGCGACGTGTTGTCAGTCATACATTACACCGTTTGTATTTCATTACGCTGCACCGCCACATCAGCCTTCTGTAACAACATCTCGGTGGGTTGGTCTGTAGTTTAAAATAATGATATGTTAAGTGAATGGAATTAAGGTTTCTATTTTACGTCCCCCTTACTTAATGGATGTTTTGATGGGTTACACAATTTTTTTAGTGCGTTACTTTAGGCGGTCATTACTTTCGGAAGTTTACGGCATATGCATTTTATCCATTTATATATTTTTTCAGTTTTTTCATGCATGTAAATTTTTACGGTTTTAGAAATTATAGTTGCACGAAAGGATTTTGACTGATAAATAAAATTCTGAATCAACAGATGTTATCAAGCCGGCTTTATGGATGTTTTTACTATGACTACTAACAGTGGCCTCGAGCCAGCTTCAAGCGGCAGATATTGGCGAACATTTTAATCCTTTCTTCTTGTTTTGTCTGTTTGCTTTATTTCTTTGTTTTTGTTTTTTTTGTCTTTTTTTTTTTTTTTACAAAGGAGCTATTTTACAAATGCGTAAAAGATAAGGACGCAATGATAAGCTAATGCTTTAAAACAAAAATCCAACAGTTTTAAATTAAAACTAAAAGCAAAGGTGTTCAGGCTGATGACGATTACGTAATTCTCCTTTTTCCTAGCTTTGAGGGTAGAAAATGGAAGAGTATTAAATTGAAGAGCAAGGCACTAGTACAACCACGCGACCACTCCTCAGCTCACTTGCGAAGTCCAAGAACGGTAGACATGGCGATGGCTTGGTTTTATGTCATTGGATGGATTGCCAGTGGCGTTGCAACTCTTGGAAACGGTTTGGTTGTTATTATTATCATCTCAAGACCTCGACTACACATGTTACCAAACTGGTTTGTCCTGTCGCTCGCATTGGCGGATTTTGTTGTTGGTGTTGTTATCGTTCCAACAGATTTCATCTGTAAAAATAATGTCCTCTCATCAATGTGCCCGTGTAAAATAGGTTATACCATAGCCGTACTGGCGATATATTCTTCGGTGGCTAACTTGTGTGCTATGACAGTTGATCGCTATATCGCCATCATCAAGCCTTTGAGATACGTTGCGTGGATGACTTCGCGTCGAGCAGCTTTCCTTATGGCGTTAGCTTGGAGTGTTCCCATTGGTCTCGACTTGATTCCAGCGTTATGCACAGCTTTGGGCAAATGTGACATGGAAGACAAGTCTCTCATCTTTAGCAAAATGATTTTACTGGAGATTCTTCCGTGCTTGTTTCTGCTAGTAGCTACCATTCAAATAATTATAACTGCCAGAAGGCACTGGCGCCAAAATGCACGTCTCCATGCTCAGCTGCGATTTAATCAAGTCAGTCACCGATATCCAAGATATTTCTCAGCTGCTAGAGCCATCATAATAGTACTCGTCGTTTTCCTGACATGCTACTGCGTAGAGCTTTACAGCGTTATCCGTTTCGTTTTCAACTCTTCTAAACCAACACAAGAGGTCGTAAATGTTATTGTTTTGTTAGCAGTTGTTAATTCGTCTGTAAACCCGATAGCTTATGCTTTGTTCAAAAGAGACATTCGAAGAGAACTCAAAGCCTTGTGCAGTCGACCATATGCATCAAGATCTGCAAGAAATTACTTAAACGCCGCATTGTAACAGTGGCTGATCCAGACTTACAGCTAAGGAAAGGGCCCGGTTTTAGTTTACTTGCCCAGCCGCCTTTCTTCCTTCAGTCATTTCTTCTTTTTTCACCCTAAATAAGGGGTGGCCTGGGCCACCCGGGTGTCTCCCCTAGATCCGCCACTGCGTGTAACAAAATTCGGTCAGCCCATCTCGGGATTTGTCAGCATTCGTTAAAACAAAGCAGCATCAACAAGGAATAAGACCCGGTCCACACGCCGGAGGAATTAATTTGAAAACGGAGGTTTCACTCTGAAAACGCCTCAAATATTATTTTCCTCCAAACGACGACGGATCGATTACAAAAAAGAAAAAAGAAATCAGCAATCGTCAGTCATTCATGTTTTCCATCCACAGGAAAGTGAAAACCCGCTGTTTTTAAATTCCTCCGGTTTCCAAAAATTAAGCTCCGTTCTTGTAATGGCTAGTAAGGATGGTAGGACTAACCATAGAAATTAAGCTGCGTGTGTGTGTGTGTGTGTGTGTGTACATGTGTGGGGGTTATACATGAATATATTCCCGTTGTGGGGGTTCTCCCAGAAACATTAGGTGGGGGTGTGCGGCCTGCTTCCCAAAAACCTGCCCTATTTATCACCAAAATCTGCGATATCCCCTACCCTATTTAGTTGTGACAATAAATTCGAAACCCTATTTATGACCCGACCCTTAAATCAAAACCCTGTTTAAGTCCTGCGTCACAGTTAGTTCCCCAGTTCTGACCAATGTTAAATTACTGTGAAGGGCTTTTGTTGCTTTTCTGTTCGACAATGACAAAAAAGTGGCGTCTTCTAGAAAAAGTACCCAGGTCAGATCAATGCTGAAGTGCAGAATGGCTAAAATCGGCTAAAATCGATGCCCTATTTATGACCAAAACGGCTGAAACCATACCTTTGCATGGGGCCGCACATACCTATATAGCCCATATTAGGAAGTACCCCCCGCCCCCAGACAAGGAACAGTTTTCGTGGCGTGGACCGTGCGATACAAGGATGGGGACAGAGCATTTGAAGAGGACGGCAATTGTTTTACTCGTCGCTTAGGTTCTTTTTCAGCTTCTTATATATCTCAGTCACCATTAAGGGCAGTGTCATCCGGATAGATAGATAGAAACTTTATTCAAGTGTCAAACCATGTAGTCTAGGAGAAACCCATGCTAATAAGGGGACACATACTAATATAAAATACAATACAGAATAAAAAGATTACGAAATTTAAGGATGAAGAAATAATTACTAATGTAATGAATGTATTGTAATGATTTTAGGCGTATACAGGGCCCTTCTGGAGAACAGCCTCGTAGCTGAATGAGCCACCCTGTTTTTAAATAAAGTTCACTTACTATAATGGATGCAAACGACTGATGGCTTCACAGTACAGCTCAGTAAGTAATACATATAATCTAAGTGAACTTGCAAACGACTTTGAGTGCAAGGGGTACCAAGGAAACGTTTGTAGTTCAAAAAAGCGGAAGTGCCTTGCCATGTGTGGTCTACACCACACTTGGGAACACACTTGACGAGTAAGGTATCATTGGCTGAGGTATCATTGTTTCTATACGATTACAATAATGGCTGCAGAATCAAATACGTGCTGGCGGGGTGCATTCAAGAGGCGATGCCCCGTTTTATGGCGAGAAAGGGCTCTCACAAAATGACCATACAAAATAGATTTCTGAATCGCTTACTATTTCTAAAAGCTGTCTTTCACTGGGCATAAGCACAAGCACATGCCGATCAGTACGCAGACTCAGAAAGGTGTTGGTAGTTATATTTCCTCTTGTTTAAAGAATTTCTCAACAAAGCGCGCCACTTAACCCTTTAATGCGCAATGTTGACTTATAGATTTTACTCTGTCTA
>JAEMPF020026206.1:0-28119 GCA_022496165.2 Catalaphyllia jardinei
TGTCTTCAATTGTAGAGTAAGAATCATGAGCTCGAGGATAGAGTACAGTCATACAAGAGATCTAATGAACAACTAAACAATCAAGTGAATGAACAGGTACATGTACTGCAGTAACTTGTGTAAACCTTGATAAAGGTTACAAATTATGCCACCTTTCTACTTGTCCATTTTATAATCACAAACTGTTAAAATGTTTTAGCAGTTGGATGCTATATTATCTTAGTGTAAACAAACATTTTTTAAATTCAACTGCAGAGAAGACAGATAATCCAGTTTCAAGAACAGATAAAAAGGGTAAGAAATAAAATATTATAGGGCTCCAAGCTGAATTGTTTTCAAAAGTAGTCATTTGGTGACCTTTACTGGTTAAAGAAATGTTGCAGGCATAATTCTTCGATATCGAAAACGACTCACTGAATTGGTAACCTTCATTGCAATTTTAGTTGTCATTTTTTTGTCTTGTGGCATGGGGACAGTCACTACTTGGAGCACTAGATAAAACCAGCAAACAGCTGCACAATAATTATAATAAATAAAATTTACAATTATTATAATAAATACATTTAATTAAGGAGTGCTCTGCCAGTCTGATCTGCTCAGTGATGAATAATATTGTTGGTCTATGCATGCTTGGGAGGAAATTACTTAGCATGTTGTCATTTCTTAATACAGTTGCAGTGCTCTTGATCATGAATTGTGTTTATAATGATGAAAATTAATGTCCATAATTTCAAGTATGCGACAAAGAAAACATCCTAGTCCTTGGTGTGACTCGAGCCTTTGACCTCCCATTTACTTGTAAGGTGTTATAACAACTGAGCCATGGAGAAAACTTGTGATGTGCTGTGCCATTTACTAGGTGCATTCATGATACAAAAGGTGCTTAAGAACCAAGCCTATGACTTATAAACCATGGGAATGACTTGATAGTTAATGCATTGGAGTCCAGATCAAGCAAGCTTAATTTTTGAATAAGCCCTCAGAAAGGTAGGGGAGGGGCTTAATTCATCATTTCCTGTATATTTTATGTATTTAATTTCCTTCAGGAAAGAACAGAGTTAGCAAACAAGCAGCTTTTAGAACAGCGGTCTCTCAAAGAACAGCTTGAGGTAAGTTTAAAAATTGCTTTTACATGTAGCATTTTACAGAACGCTTGTAACAGGGTTTGTACGGGTCCTGGAAAACCTGGAAAGTCCTGCAATTTTATTCTGGCATTTTCCAGGACTGGAAAGTCCTAGAAAAAGGCCACTGGTCCTGGAAAGTTCTGGAAATCTGTTAAACTCAACTAAATGCTTGAAATGTCAGCTTTTGAATCTCTTTATGGTGGCCAATTCACATTATCAACCCAGTTGATAAAACTAAATTATCTTGTAAAAATATGAAGTGTATGGAAGGCAGTAAGGTGAATTAACATTGAGATCTTTGGAGTGTAGGGGTTAATGTGAATTTTAGAGCCCTTGGAAAATCAGTTTGAGTCCTGGAAAAGTCCTGGAAATTTGTTTTTGAAAAAGGGTTAGAACCTTGATGTAGACAAAAAAATTGTTGTCTCTTTTATTTTGTTGCAATAATTTTCTGCAGTTACAAGATGACATAAAATAATCACTAAAATTAAAATTTAGTCATGTGTATTTAGAATGTGGTTAAATGTCTTGATTTTGAGTCTGTTCAACATTCGTGTACCTTGATCTCTGCAAAATTAGTCAGCCCATCTAGACAGATACATGTACACTGTATACTTTTTTAGCAAAGTATAAAGTTATGTGTACACAAATAATGCATGTGCAGATGTAGAAGTGTGAAATTTCTGCAATGTACAGTGTAAAACCTGTGATTTGATAATCAGAAAGATAGGCCTCCATGTCTATTGTATTACTTTAGCTGTGTTTGCATTTCCTAATATTTGTTACATGTACTTTGTGGCTTTCTCTATGCAGAGAAGAAGATAATTATTATGCAATGTGTGTTAATTTTTGGATCAAGCTGTGGCTCTTAGCAACAGTAAATGGCTATTAAAATATGCAACTCATCACAGCTATAGACCTTTAAATACAAGTGGCCATCATTCTACAATTTCTTAGGCCTTTAAAACTGCTGTCCAATGTCTGATTACAGTCAGATTTGGAAGAAATACAATGTGGGGTTTGGATTTTATTCGCATTATTTTTTATTTAACTTAAAATCTGTTGTGGTTGAAATAAAATTTGTAAAATTAGATGTACCCCAAATATTGAAATTATGCTCTTTATGTATTTCACTGTGTAGCCTTGTACTGGTCTGTTCATGATAACATTGACCACTGTTCTGTATTTCTTTTGTTTTATAGGTTCATATTCAGACTATAGGAATTCTAGTTGGCGAAAAGCAGGAGTTACAAAGCACAGTGTCTCAACTTCAGAGGAAGTATGAAATCAAACAAAGTAAGTCACTGTTGTTTAACATCACACCTTATTCTTTGCAAGACAGCTCAACAGCTTTGATTTGTTGTAACTGTGATTGAAGACAAGTAGCCAAGAATGACTAAAGTTAGTGAGAAGGGAGTTATTGTGTTGACATGCCACCAAATTCTCAAAGTTACGATTAAATGTTAAGTATTCGTTTTACATGAAGTTAGGAGAATTGATTTCAAGTTCAGACTGAAATCGTCAAGACCAAGTTCTGTTACTGGTTTAATTTGCAATAGGCATTTATAAAAATAAATCTTGCCATGTGATGAACTGTACGTGCAGGTGTTGAGACTACATAATTTGTAAGTATAATATTATGTATGTGTGTTACATACCCTCCTTTGTGATGGAAGTGTTTTTTTTTTAATTTATATGTACATGTATGTGTGCTATACAGTATGATCTTTTTTACACCTGATTAGCTAGAATCCTTTGATTTATCAGATTACAAAATGTTGAAAAGCATATTTCATTTAATTTTTTTTTACTAGTATATTAAATGTACATCATAAAGCAAATAAAGAAACCTAAGTAATTTATAACACACTCGGGGAGTGTGAGAAATTTAGAAAACACTCACCTGCAGCTCATGTTTATTAAATTCCCCTTGTTTCTTAAATTTTCAGGCTTGACAGTATAATGGATAGTTCAGGCCTCTTTATTTGTTTATTTGGTAATTAGCATACCCAGATTTGCACATGACATGGCTACAATATTATAATAATAATTATCATGCACACTTGGCCAGATTTGGGTTCGCTAAATACCTAATCATATGTTTGTGTTTGCTTTGATGGCACATCATGCTCGTTTGGTCTTGCCATGGGTATTTTGGCTTTACTATGTCTCGCTAAAATATGAGCTCACAGTATACATGTGTAATGTCTCCAGAAGAAAGAGTAGGTGTATTTAGACACAAAAGAAAAGTATCCTTGAGCAATAGACAATCTTAGGGAGAGAGCTTATTTCTGTCTATAATACTACCAAATTCCTCTTCAATTTCTTTATCATTCCATTAGTTTTCTTTGATTTCTTTTGGTTTCAGGCGAAAATACTGAACTAACAAGCAGATTACAAACTGTTAGACAAAAAGCAGCTGAGCTCGAGAAGAATCTGGCAAATGTCACAGCAAGCTGTGATAAGTACCAAGATGTAAGTACATGTATCTCTATAGTGAATCTAAGGTACATCTACATGCAGCATGTAACATTACAAATAACACTACAGTTAATTATCTATAGATTACTGTGGTATGATTTGTAGCGTGCCATATATACCTTTCAAGAAATTCTACCATGTGCAACTTGTACATGCAACCATGACCATATATTGACCAGTTAGTACAATTTGATCAGGTACAAAACAAAACATTGTATATTTTAGTGGAACCAGGACTTCACCGTATACAGAAATGTTATGTTAAAAGTTTATTTGTTTTCTCAAAGGATGCAAAGCAACTTCGGCAAGAGAGGGATAAATATCAGACAGCAAATTACACTCAAAAGTATGTTCTTTTGAAATTACAGTTTTGGTGTGTGTAGTTGTAATAAAGGGACACTGTGAACATTATATATATCAAAGATGTCACATGTTAGCCAAGAAATTGTTACAATAACCTTTGAATGTTAAATGTAACTAGTATACAACTGGATTAAATTGGTGTGTTTTGAATCTGTTTTTAGTCAGGAAAAGGAAGAACTATTACAACAAAATGCAGAGCTCAGAGTAAAGTTAGAAGCCAAGGTGTGTTTTCCAAGTCAGTCTTGAAGCATAACATTACTAATACCAACAAAATGTACAATGCATGTACACTATACACAATAATTGTTTGCTTTTCTGGTAATAAAAATAATTATTATTTTTAATGAGGTTAAATATACTTATTTAACTTCGTTAATGACTAGGAGCATGTTGTGTAGTAGTTAGCGTGGTGTTGGCCTTTATTAGCGTCTTTGTTAGCTTCCTGTGTCGTTTTCCTGTTAGGGTTTTGAGCAGTTTCCCTGGAGCCCGGGGTCAGCGCTTATTGTTGTAATTTATGCGTGTGCTGTTACATGTGGTCGGAGTTTTACTGTGCTTAGTGTTTGGGGCATCTTGATCAGTTTTTGGAGTGTTGTAGTGTTTTCTCCCTCCCTCCTCTCCCCTTTTATTATTATTACCTTGTTATTATTGTCTTTATTGTTGTTTTTTTTTACTGTTATTATCATTTCCACAGAGCTCCTGGCTCTGTGTGACAGGTGCTTGGGCTGGGGCTGGGTATGGCAGGTAGGGCTTGTGCCTGGCTTGCGGGTAGGGCAGGCTTGTGGGGTGCTCTTGCTAAATGGCTTTGGGGTCAGCAGCTCCAGCCCCCAGGTTCCTGGGCACCCAACCTCCATATGCGACGCAGGCATTAATTACCATAAAAGCAAACAATTACGAACGGCTGACCCTTAGGATCGAGAAACACCGGTCAACGACCCATTTGGCAAATCGCTCATATTTTGCCCAAAGATACCTTTAGGTGACCTTATTCTAAAAATCATATTTAAAGATTCCAGCGAGTTTTTATTTTTTAGAAATTCGCGAAAATTTGAAAGCGCAGACGAAGTGCGGTTTTTGTGTAATAAAATGACCGAAATAAGGTGCCAGGAGGAAGTGCTGCTGTAGTCATAAAATAACTCAATTTTCTCCAGACTTTCCACAAATGTGGAACAACTACTTTAATTCGTTCTCCGTGTTGAACTTATCTCAGAGATGTTGATACAGTGGTTTTCCAAACCATTTAAAAACACCTACAGAGTGTGTTCAAAATGGCGGCAAAATATAGGTCATTTTTAACAGTATAAAAATGCATCTGGTACATGTACCTCACTTTTCGATTATTTTACTTCACAGCCTTACAGTAACATTATTGAACATATACCATGTCAAGTTTCATGCTCAAACTCGCAGTATTTCCCTCTGAGAAAATTGAAAATCTATGCCAATGTGTTGTGCGCATATAACTCAATATACTTTTAACAAATCAGTTTCAATAGCGAAAATAAAAAGCTATCATTAATTAAAATCCCGTCAATTCATTGCCAACATAGAAACACAATGTCCGCAATATAAAAACTCTTTTAAGACGTTTTCGAAACACTGAGCTAGCTTTACTTTGGTTAATTTCTTGTCCGCCATCATGTCTAGTGTCTCATCGTGTGGTATTCCTTTAATTCCCTACGCTGTGAATGGTTGTTGTCATTAAAACTTAAATGCAAGAGATTTAATGGAACCTTAATGATTTCGATTCATCAAACACTTTGACTTCGCTAAGACACAATAATGGGTCAACTTAGAAATTCTACATATATAAGTTAATTGCAAACAAGAAGTGAAGCAGTCCGACCGCAGCAAATAAACAAAATATTAATATGATGAATTTAATCCGAAAATGTTAAGGAAACATACCTAAATGCCATCCGTTCCCCTCGATACCGCTCCACATTGCCTTAAGGAGCCCAAGCTTTCTGCTGTAAGAATCAGGGGCTACATGAGTCTGTTTTAATAGTAACGGCAATCGTGCTGGTCCGTGCTGCGTGACTGATATTCGAGACTTAGTAGAAGTGTCACACAACTGTATGACCACCCCGGTCACGCTTTCACTTCTCTTGCGCAAATGTTCATTCTGCAATTTATATCAACAGATTAAAGGGTTAAAGTAGTATTAGTAAATTGAAATGTGCTTTTTACAGTTGTCTTATCCTGGAGCAATTATGTCTTGCTCTTGAATAGCTCTTAGTTGTAGCTAGAGTCGGAGGGGAGGGGGTAATCCCGGAATTGAGCGGCCTCCCGTAACACCAACACTTAAACACCAAATAAGCCTGAAGTATCAAAGAGATCACTGAGCTAAATAATTTTCAGTTTAGCTCTGTTAAGTCAATTACTTGTCGGTGCACGTACTGGATTGACCTTAGATAAGTAGAAAAACAGTTAAATTGGAAAAAGCCTGTTGCATATTGTAATTTAGCATTGCCCATCACCCAGTCGGTCTGGCCTGGGTTGTTCGAAAGTTGGAGGACGCTATCCACAGGATAAGTCACTGTCCAGTGGATAGCGGGGTTTGTTTTGTTAGCATTTATCCACTGGGTGGATAGCGATATAATTATCAGGTGGATGGCATTATCCAGCGTTTGAACAACTGGGGCCTGGTTGTGATGCTAATCGTATTTGATAGAGTTTCAAGTTTTCTTTCGACACATACTTGGAAGACACACACCTGGAAGGGTGTGGCCGAAAATCATGAGTCAAGTTAGTCAACTCGCAAAGATTAACTGAAGAGTGATGGTGCACCACTAGTGGAGGGATTGCAGATTGTCTTCATGCTTTATCCTAATAGACCTCTGTGTTCTAATGAACTGCAGTTACAATGATGTTATTTAGTGTTAGTAGTCAAGGGTTTCTTTTGCAATTTAGTCAGGCATCGCTTTTTCTTTATTTCTGTGTTCTCTGAAGGAGACTTAAGGTTATTTTCTAAAAATGTAGAAACACTGCAACCTCAACATCAGTGCCATTTTCAACAGGTGTGACCGGGGAAGCCTCTGCTGATGTTTCCGTGGGTAGCGGTCATGCAGCAGGGGTGTATTATTGTCAGCAAGGCAGCTACATTCCTGTATTTTATAGGCTTTCTACTATGATGAGGCTCTGAATTAAAATGTACTCAGTCGGTAGAGAGACATTCCCCTATGGACTTAGCCAAACTGTGCTACAAACCCTGCTTGGAACAAGCATTGTTGCGTCACTCAAAACCAAAAAAAGGTCGCCAAAAAGCTTTGTCAGTGATAAACAGCAATTGTTTCTTATGGCCAAATTCCGCATAGGTCAAAAGACAGGCCGAAACCTTGACGCCAAAATGATTGCACAGGAAATGCACAAAGCCCGTGATCCTGATGATATGCGTCTCTGAATTCTTTACAGCCGCCTCGCATGTTGCTAGTTTTTCTCTCGCTTAAGTGCCGCAGTGCACCCGCAGTTAGCCAAAGTGATCCTGAGGAGATGCAAGTTCAGGCATCTAAACAAGACAGCAATTTTAGACAGACAAAGGAAGCTGTAGAAATAACTCATCTCCAGCATCCTTTTGTATACGACCAGCCCGACCTCTGTGCCTTGGCGATGAAAGGTACGCTAAAGAACCTGAAACTGCATATGCTACAGTGAGGGTGCGATAACCTGAGACTAGATATACCTCTCCCATCCGAGCGCTGAAAGGCTCCGGCCATACTCGGCACTTCTGAAGGACATTACTAACAACTGCACTTGACGAAAGTATCTTAGGAACTGCTAGTGTTTGGCTTCCTCAGTGTTTAGCAAACATCTCTTAAGGAGAGTGAGGGGTCGTGAAGGGAACGTCATATTTCTGTAGAGAGGGAGAGGGAGAGGAGGAGGAAGAAGATCCTTTGGAGGAAAAACTAATAGTCGAATCGTCATCCTTTCCAAATTCACTGCAGTGATTAATTTACCTTTATCAGCTTAAAACAAGATTATCTTAAGTACTTTGTTTCCAACACTACTCGCAGACGCAGCCCAACAGTTCCACTGGAAACTAATCACCTGAAAACATAGATTTCGCAAACAGAGAATTTTCTCCGTATAAAATATTTTTCCACAAGAAGCAGCTGAGTTATTTATGATTCTTTTATACTGATGTTTTTTTTTAAGAAAGAGAATGAATTAATCCCCTTCCATTCCCCACTCCACTCCACCCTCATCCCCCAAAGAGAAAGAAAACTGGCAGTGTGCTTGCGTGACAGTTTTCACGATTCTCAAATGTCAACCTCGCAAAATTACACTTTGCATGACAATATGTATATCGTAACTACTGCCCGTAAATGTTTCAGGAATTGTTCTGTTCTATTCTGGTCTAGCAGTAAGGTGGATCTAGGGCATTTGAGTATGTCTTTAGTTATTCTAAGGGCGATAATTGTAGCTCGCAATGTATGACCATCAATTTGTTTGCAGTCGAACAATTTTAGTACATTTTTTTTGTACACGGTTATCTCTCAAGGAGGGTATTTGTTGGAAAGGTTTATATACGCTCTAGCACACTCTTTTGAGAATCTGCTAGATTTTAGCTAGAGGGATATTGTCAAAGTACATCGTCGGGCATTCAACATACCGACCAATATGAGAAACCATATAAGAAAGGGACAAAACGATGTATAGTTCTTATTCGGCAAGTAATTTCAGATACTTCAAACCAATTTTGTAAACTGCTTTGAGCTTACACAGTATTTAGTTTTTATCCATAATTGTGTTAGATAAAATTCGAAATGTTAAGGAGTCTATGATTAAGTGAATTTGTGTTTGAAATGTTTGTGACAAACCTGTCAATTGATTTGCATAAGCGCTCGCAAATTTCGGCTGATGATACTATCCAGAGGAATTCCAAGCTTGATATTCGAATTTTTGCGGTACATGACCCTGGTGATCACAGGCAAGAAACTGCAAGAGGATCTTTCCAAAGGCCTAAGCTATAAATAGACAGATTTAGATTAATTTAGATTTTCTTTAATCGAGTCCATTAATTAAACTTGTTAACCTTCAGTTCAGGAATAAATCAAGTGTCATTTGAGCTGAGTAGCTTGCATAGATTTTCAAATTTCTCAGAAGGAAGCATTGTGAGTTCGAGCATGAAACTTGGCAAGGTAAATGTTTAATGCTAAGAGTTTAACGCTGTAAAGTAAATTAATCGAAAAGTGAGGTACCAGATGCACTTTTATTCTGTTAAAAATGACCTATATTTTGCTGCCATTTGAACACGCGTCAAAGGTGCTTTTAAAATGATTCGGGAAATCACCATTAGTTTAAAACTAAAAATAAATAAGGATGGTTGTTCCACATTTGTGTGAAGTTTGAAGTCAATTGAACTCATTTTAAGACTTCAGCAGCACTTCATCCTCTTTTTTGGCCATTTTATCAAACGAAAAACCGCACTTTGAGCGCGCTTTCAAATTTTCATGGATTTTTAAAAAATAAGAATTCGCTGGAATTTTTAAATATGATTTTTAGAAATAGGTCACCTAAGGGTATCTTTGGGCAAAATATGAGCAATTTGCCAAATGGGTCGTTGACTGGTGTTTCTCGATCCTAACAGTCAGCCATTCTTAAGTACTTGAAGTATGTGATGACATACACTGTGAGAAAAGGAAATGATACATACACTAACACATACCACAGGCTGTATAAATGGACAGCAAGGCTCGCCTAGTGTACATAATGAAGAGTAACTTTGAACATGCTACATCCATGCGATATATATATTTAAAACAGTCCAAACATATCTAATGCACTATACAGGAGACAAAGAAATACTTGCAGCTTGTAACCAAACAGTTACGTAATATTAATGCTTTTGTTAACTTTTTAGGTTGCCGAGTTTGAAGAATTAAGTAAGACAGAATCAGAGTTATCATTCAAACTGAAACAAGCACAACTTGTTGTTCAACAGGTTTGTCTGTTTTTTTGAAAAAAGATTTGATACACTTTGAAAGAAGGATAATTATATATTGCTCAGATACCTTTTTACTTGGAGACATACACGTAAAAGAGAGACAAGGATTTTGTGGCAGATGAAATCAGCATGCAAAGAAAGACATGTTCTTAAGGCCTGGCTGGTAATGGTGCATTGGACTTCTCTGGTCTACTTGCTTCACCTGGTTCACTTGAGCGGTTGACTTTATTAAACTGGTTAGCTTGGGTGGTACTGTTGGTTCAACTTGTTCACCTTGCTGTTTCTCATGGTTCACATGGTCCACTTTTGTTGGTTCACTTTGCTCTCATTGATCCCTTGGCTGGTTGACAGTAGCAAAGAAATAAATGAAAAACCTTTATTTGCCTTTGGCAGTGTTTATAGCAGAAGTGCTAGTGGGACTGAGCAAACAACTGAAACAAATATTAAAAATTGAACATAACATTGTTAAGAATCCCAACTGGTCTGAGGCAAACCAGTTCGCTATTTAGAAGCATGGCCGAGGATTTGAACTCGGGACTGCCGAGAAACTAATCCAGCCAGTGGTCAGAGTGCAACTCAATCCTGGGAGTGCTGGATTGCAAATTCGACAAGACACTCCTCCATGCTTCCTCCTGCCCCTCCTCCTCCACAGTTTGCTGATAGAGTTGGTTAACTCCTTGGTTCACATGACATTTTTAGTTGGTTCACATGGTGCACTTGCCAGGTTCACTTAGTTTACCTGGTTCATTTGCCTCGCTTTGCTGGTTTGCCTAGTTCTCCTGGTTTGCTTAGTTCATTGGATTCACTTGGCAGCTGAGCATACAAAAATTCATGTCTCATAGCACAGGAATAGTGGATTTTCTGGTTTTGTTAATGGATTCTGAGCATTGCTGATGGAGAAATAATTTTTTGGTGGATTTTTTTTTTCATTGAGGCAATTCGAATTACAATAGTAAGAGATGTAGTTGTCATAATGAGTGGTTCTTGTCCCTGCTCCGAGGGTTTTTCTCTCACCTCTCCGGTTTTCCTCCCTGTACAAAAACCAACACTACAATTTCCAATTTGTTCCAGAAATGGGGGCCACAGGTTTGTCAGCTTTGCTGTCAAGTGTCACCCTCACTAAATAAGATTGATGACAATGACGGTGACGATTATCATTATTATTATTTAATTGTAAATTAATTTGTCATTATAATTTATTTAGACATTTTAGGGGGCTTAGTAAGAATGACTTTTGACCTACCACATCATAGTGAGAGCTTGTACACATACTTGTAATTACATCTCCTCACACTTCACAGCACACTCTAATTAAAAAAATAATTCCTGTTGTTTTGTGGCAGCTTTCAGGAGAGCCAAACTCTTCAGTGAGCCAGAAGATAGTTGAACAGTTACAAAACGAGAAAGCAGAGCTTGAAATTAAATTAGACCAGGTAAGGTGTACATTTATCAGCACACGTTTGTATTTTAAAGTATATGTACAAAGTACTGAAAACTAGTGAACCAACTTTGCAACTTTCTAATGAAGTCCAACGTGAAATTCACAGCTTCATTTCAAATTTCAGGATTTGATTGACAACTACGTAATGAAATTGCCAAGTTCATAGTGAACTTCGGAAATAATATTTCAAACGAACTTGGGAAATGGCTTTTCAAAAGTCTTGTAAAACGCACTGTAACAAAGAAAAAACAATTCACTTGAGAGAACTGTACCACACTAGAGAGACTACTGTGTACTGTAATTATTATCTGCACCCTGTATATCCAACTCCTCTTTTTCTTAGTGCATTATTGTGTGCACAGAGCATCTTATCTAAAGAACATCTGTTGGCAAAGACTCAAACTGATGAAAGATGTAAGAAGAATATTAAGGAGAATCGAGGAGCTAAGAGATGTCTATATTCACCTGTCATGATTTCAGGTCAACGCCACTGTGCAAAAACTAGCTTCAGACAAAGGAGACCTTTTACAGCAACATGCAGATGAAGTGGATCAGTATGAGAGAAGAATAAGATCACTGACAGAAGAGGTCAGTTTATCTAATGTAAATACAGTACATGGCTGTTGACTCAGTCTTCCTTGACTCAGTCTTGCTGACAATCGCAGGGAGCTTGAGTTATATATAATTTTCCAGCTTTCAAACAATTATAAGAATACATTCCTCAAACTTGATCAGTAATATTGTTTGTTGTGTACCTTAGTTTAAAGCGGCTGAGTATTTTTAAGGTCTAATTTTAGGGAAATTATTTGACACTGGTTGCCTTGAAGAAGCTTAGGTGATCATTAAAAGGGAGGGACTTCTGTTTAAAAGAATTGTAGGTTTTCAATCAAAAAAATACAATTTGATAATAATAGTAGAAATATGAAACTGTTAAACTTTCTGCCATGCCAAACCATTTCCTGAAAACGAAGAAAACTTGTAGGTTAATATTTTTCGTGATCTTTTTTTTTATTGAAGGTGGAGTTACACGATAGAGAAAAGAGGCTTTTGATTGCTCAAGAGAGCGAACTTCAAGAAACCGTGCAGAGTTTGCAGAAGGAATTAGGTAGGTCATAAAAGTAAATTACATGTAGAGAAAATAACAGTATTAGTCAGTTAAACTCCAGACCCGTGGTCTCGAAGTTGAAAATGCATTCATGCATATGTAACCTAAATGTACAAACCTACTTTAAAGTTCATTATTATCGATATCCTTCCTTCTATGTATCTGTAGCTGATCTGCGAGACGATGAAGCCAGTCAACAAGTGGAATCCACCCAACTTGCCGCAGCTGAGATTGAAAGATTAGTGGAAGACAAACAAAGATTGGCTGAACACTTACAGCAAGAGGTATTATCTACATTATTGACCTGCTTCCATTTTCTATCTCCCGCTCTTTTCTTACTTGCCTCATTTTGAGAAAAATCCATTAATTTCCTCAACTTTGCCTGAATGTACATTAAACCCTAGCAAAGTTTCCACATTATAGTGTATCTACAATACAGGATACATTTTGCAGTGACTATTTATCTCTTTCATATATTGTTTTAATGATTTACACACGTTCCTGTAGTGTGCTCTGTTACGTCTCAGCGTCACATTTTGGTCCAGGTAACTAACTCATCACTAGAATCTGATGCATAATCCATTCTTGTTCTTTTGTGTGGTGGAGTTTTCAAGATGTTTTCTTTTCATTCTGGCAGGGCAAGGAAAATTCAAGACTTTTAAGGTATGCAGTTCCTTTCAAAGTACTCACTTGTACAAGGCTTCATGTCATGTTATTTTCATTTGTAAAGGTTGTTATATAAGCCAGTAGCAGTCACTGCATCACTCTTTGCTTTATTTGTTAATCACCATAGGGAGCAAGAACGATATCTGCTGAGAATACAAGAGTTAGAGACAGCAGTGGCTCGCCTCGGAGAGGAGTCTATTGATAGAGCTACCCTCCTGGAAAGTGTTCAGAGTGATAAAGAGACCATAAGCAGGTCAGGGGGGAGCTTGGCCCAACAGAAAATTGCAAATTTTTGTTTCTTAATTGAAGCAATCTGCTTTCATACCATGGTTAATGAAAAGTAGTTTGTAGGTAAAGGCAAACCTTTCAAGCCAAGTGCATTGCCCACTTTTTGTAGGCCTAAGGTTGATATGCATGTACAGTATCTCAACACCTCTTTTGTTAATGAAACAGTGTGACACGAACCTGACTATATTGTTTCTGTTCTCTTCAGAGCTTTAAAACAGAACAAAGAACTGAAAACCAAAACTGAAGAGTTGGAGGAGAGATTTATAACGATGGTATGAATTTCCTAATTATAAAATGTACTTGAGGACATTCCATGCTGCTACCAAGAACAGTAGTCATAGGCATAGTCATAGTAATTTTTCTTGGACAATTCTGTCCAAGGGTGAAAGGTGCAATGAGGTCAATCCTATGTGAAGCACTAACCTTTGAAACAAGGTCAGACCACAACATCGAGAACTATGTTCCCTACTTACTCTTTTCAACAAGTTCGATCTTCACACGATCTTCACATAATAAAATAACTTTCTCATTGCAAATGATTGGTCGATAGGTGTGTTTAGATGAGAGTATGTAAACACGGTTGTGACGTTTCAGATTTGCGTGTATTTTTAAGAATTATTTTATAATAGTAATAGAGCACTTTTTCTGTATTTACATAGCCTCATCTTAACACTCGGAGGGTTGGGAGAATTCTCGAAAGTTATGCAAACCCTTGACTACTTCTCGGGTTTGTATAACTGTCTCGAATTCTCCCAACCCTCCTCGTGTTTAGATGAGGCCATGTAACCACGGAAAAAGTGCTCTATTGCTTAAGTATACTCTATTAACATTTGCAATATATAATATTTAAGAAATAGAAAACATGTACCGTGTTTCTATCGAGTTATAGAAACACGAGTGCAAGTTTGGGAGAAAGAGAAATGCTGTGGAAACACGAGCCGCAAGCGAGTGTTTCCACAGCTTTTTCGAGTTCTCTCAAACTTTCACGAGTGTTTCAATCTATAACTCGATAGGAGAACGTGTTTTCTATTTCTTTTAGAAAACACCGCGACAAAAAAAAAGGAAAACAACTTGTTAACTTTGATTATCAAAATGTAAGTTCTCTTTGCTCGCCATCATTACGTCAACAGCTCCTGTCAGTTCTGTCTCCATCGAGTTATAGAAACACGATTTTTAACCAATCAGCGCGCGTACTTTCTTACGGCTGTTTTCTAAACTCTATTAAGATTCGCGCCATCGTGTAAGACGTTAATGAAGGTGTTAATTTTGAAACAAAAAGCGTGAATGGTATTTTTTTACTTCATGTATAATTTTCTTGATTACTTGGTCATTTTATTCCATCTACTTGACCTAACAGCGAACAGGTGCACGATGATCTTGCAAAATGGAAAATCTCTGTTTTCAATTGTACAGAGCCACTTCACAATATCAGACATAAGAATTGTGAACTGGCACTTTGTTGATTTGATAGAGTCAAGGAAATATGGAGCTAACCACTAGTTTGGAAACAGAGCGGCACATCGCTAAAGAACTGGCGGCTAAACTCAGTGAAATGGGAGTTGAACTGGAGGAATCCAAACAGCTGGTGAGTTGAGTTAGACTGGAAAGGTCGCTACTAACTTAGGCCCAGTTTAAACGTCGATCTTCACATGAGACAGACGCGTACAACGACTGGTCCGACTGGTCCGACTGGCCCGCCCAGACTAGCATAGATATCCGCGGGCCAGTCCAACTGTAAAATGTTTTTAGTGAGAAATAAATGAAGATTTTTTTTTTTTTCCATTCTTTATTGTTATTCATTACAGTTCTATTAATACCAACACATATACTCCCTTACTTACAATACTTCCAATACCTAAATCTCTAAATATTGCAACACTGGTCAGGATGCAGGGGAATTCACAGGGTTTTAGCTACAACTATATCAGAGAATGTCTTTTCGTTAATCGATTTTCACTTTAGATATTTTGTTTTAATTGATATTTTCCAAATTGTACTTGAGAGATAACTTATTGATAAATTCGTGCATGTAGATGCCCTTACTATTGATTTTGTTTGAGTAGATGTAGTGGCGCATAGCTAGGGTAGTGTAGTTAAATTTATAGATTAGCTTTGTTTCTTTGGAGCTCGGAATAATACCGAACAAGAGTTCCTTCGTCGTCGGAGAGATCTGACAACAATTAGCTTCATTGAACCATTGGATAACTTTTTTTGTAAAGGAGTCAGTAAACGGACAGTCAATAAAAGTGTGCTCAATAGAGTCCTTATTCCCACAATACAGGCATTCATCATCAGCTTTGATACCGAATTTGAAAAGTTCTTTCCCAGTTATTACGATTCTGTGAATTAGTTTAAATTGAAACTCTCTTAGCCTAGTTTCCTTACAGGCGTTTTTCAGTGACTTGAAAATACTGGTCCACGAGTCCTTATTTATAGAGAGATTTTCACTCCAACGTGTGGGGCCCGTTTGATCATGGGTGTGAGTCTTGGAAACAAGCAATTTATAGAAATCTCTTGACCTTGCCGTGCAAAGATTAATTTGTACTGAATCATTCAGAAGAAATATATTGTCCTGACTGGTAAAGAACGATTTATCAAGGGTATCAGGGTGTTTGGCTATGGACAGGAGGTGCTTAGGAATGGCGCTGAGCACTTGATAGTATTGTAGAAAACTGGTTCTGCATGAATATTTAAGTGAGAATGCTTGAAAAGTTAACAGATTGCCGGTTTCATCTAATAAGTCCTTAATAGAGATAATACCCTTCATGAACCAGTCCCTCCAAAAAAATTGTTTCCCCCCAATAAGTATTTCTTTGTTGTTGAATAATATTAAATTTTGTTTTTGGTCATAATCATATAGGTTTTTTAAATCATTGAAATTATCAAGGATATTCTTATAAAAGACTGGTAAATCTTTGAAGTGTTTTGTATCGTAGTTGCACCTTAAGAGAAAGTTTAGGCCACCCACTTTCTTAAAGAAATGGTTCGGAATGGTGCACCAGTTACTGTTAACAGATTTTATCAATCTAGGGATCCATGCAAGTTTTAAAGCTTTGAACATAATACTTGTATCAGTCATGCGGATTCCTCCTCTATCTGGGTCTTGATAAAGGCCAGATCGTTTTATTTTATCCTTTTTGTTTCTCCAAAGAAATCTAAACAATTTTGTTTTTACTAAATCCGCCGTTCCTTGAGGAACTATAAGGTTGGAAGCCGAATAAACTAATTGTGATAGACCCAAGATTTTTAGTATCATAACTCTTCCGAATATTGTTAAGTCTCTTGAACTCCACATATCCAGTTTAGTTTGGAGTTTTCGAATCTTCTGGCTAAAATTGAGGTCGTTGTTCCCTTTTTCATCATAAGAAAAATGGATCCCAAGAATTTTCACAGGACAACGAAACCATGAAATATTTAGAGGTTTGTTTTTATTATTCATCCATTTTCCTAACCAAATCGCCTTTGTTTTCTTCACATTTAAGTAGAGACCAGCTAGTTTCCCAAAGTCTTCCACTATTTTCAGTGTTTTTTCTAATGATCCTAAGTCAGCGTTAAATAGGGTGGTGTCATCTGCAAACTGAGAGAGCTTGATTTCATTTCCAAATATCTCGATGCCTTTCACGGTTGAGTCCTGACGAATTTTATTAGCAAGCAGTTCGACTGAAAGAATAAAGAGGTAAGGAGAGAGAGGGCATCCCTGACGCACTCCTTTAGACGGTTTAAACCAGTTCGTTCTATTGCCGTTATTGACTACAGTACTCTCTATGTTTGAATAAAAAGTGCTGACCCAGCGTTTCATGTCAGATCCAAAATTAAAGTAGTCGAGCGTTTTCATTATAAAGGGCCATTCGAGAGAGTCAAAGGCCTTCCGAAAGTCTAGTGATGTTAATATGCCTGAGAGATTCTGTGTTTTTGTTATTTCCATTACGTCGTTTATGAGACGGATATTTTCTCCTATATAGCGTCCTTTAACAAAGCCTGTTTGATCTGGGTGAATTAGGGTTCCAAGTATTGGTTCGAGACGTTTTGCAATTGCCTTGGCGGCAATCTTAAAGTCGACATTAAGTAGCGTAATCGGTCTCCAATTAGAGAGATCTAAGAGCGAACCTTCCTCTTTTGGGGTAAGTGTGATTATTCCCCTTCGTTGAGAGATGCTAAGTTCACCTTTCGCATGTGCTTCGTTAAAACTTGCTAATAAATCATTTCCCAGTAGATCAAAGAAATATTTATAAAATTCTATTGTGAAGCCGTCTTCTCCGGGGGCTTTATCATTCTCGAAGGTTTCTAGAGCTTTTCTGCACTCGTCGTATGTTAGTGGACCTTCGAGATTATCTCGCTCTTCGTCCCTGAGGGTTGGGATTTCTAGATTACGGACAAACAAATCGCACGCTTCATCTGAAAAGTTTCCTTCGGATGTATAAATGAAGATGATGATGACGTACAGGATAGAACTGAGTAACGTGTAGCCTTTAAGATTTTTGTTTTATTCGCTTCATATGACTGGATGCAATTTTTCTAGCCTCTCCTCTATGGTGACACCCGTAAATAGCTCTCTGTCATGGTTGGCAAGCAAAGCTCCATTTTTGTCTTAAACGGTGTGGTTGTGAGTGGAACACTGAGTTTCCCAAATAGGTTGATAAGTGCAAGGTGATAATTAAGGAGTCTCGACAGGTCAACAGAAGTACTCCTCACCAAATCATCAGAAGTTTCCTAATGTCCTTAGCATACACTATTTGTGTTACCTGTGGTGCCAGCCTATGTTACGTATATGTACGACGGTAGTTTTGTAAAAGTATCGAGATGACTCCTTTTTTCCCCTTCAACCTTTAACTTGCGTTAATTACGTAATTTAGAGTGTCTGTCTCCCTAATGTCTTTGTACCCTTAGTATTAAGTCTCACAAGAAAGTTTAGCATCACTTCTTATCTTACTTCAAAGTCATAACACTTTTATTGTTTCCTTGTGTTTAGCTTTCTACAAGGAATGCCGAAGTCCAGTCCCTGACCGAGGAGCTGCAAGCTGTTTCTAACAATCTTAGAGAACAGGTGAGCACAGTTGTCATTTGTAATATTCATTTCAATGTCAACTACAGCGCAGTGACTCCTACATATTAAGAAGTGGAAATAACAGTGTAGTATTTTTGTCTGTTTGCAAGTTTCAGCAGTGTAGACGCATTAGCCAAAATTAAAGTTTGTAGCGGATATTTTCTTTGGGAAATAATGTCGTGAAAAGGTTGTTGACTTGTTCGACATAAGGACTTCCTCGCTTCTTACAATATCAGTACTCTGTCAGGCAAGCCAATCAAAATCGATAAATCAAAAACTTTATTTAATTTTGAATTTGCTGCTAGCATTACTGCTAGTATCTCCAAAGAAAATGTATCATAAAATAGTTAAAGTACATCATAAGGTGAGATAAATAAATTACATAAAAATTATATGAGATAAAAAATTAAATCATGATATCATAGGTAAAAATATACATATCCACTGTATGTTCAGGTAATACCAAAATTTAACATTGGTCACAAAAAAGCAGCATTCAGTAGCCATTCAAACAGTTTCCAATGCATTTTTAAAGGCCACAAGGGAAGTAGATACACGGACATTGCCCACAGGCCGCTGAAGAGAATAGAAGGGATTACTACCAGCCAACTTAAGGGTTTGAACATCATGTGCCTCAAAATTCTTAGAACTCATGTCAGTAGATGTATGTGACAATCAGTTGGGAGAAGTCATTGCACTATCGTGGCATTTACTCATCGTGATGTCTTCCTTGATAGGTAACCAAAGGGGAAAGTGTGATTTCTTCACTCCGAGATGAACTTGACGTGTCTTCTCAGCAACTCTTAGATCAGGTTTGTGGCCTGCTGTTATCTAAAAATATTCACATGTGGAGCGCAGAGACTTCAAAAACTAGCAAGTTAAAGTTAAACTAGTGGAGTGTACTATTTTCGATATGTATTCACACCTATGATGACATTCTTACTGAAATATTTGTCGTGATTACAAGATTATACGCTATCCTGAGCTGTGTTGCAGACCTGTTTATTGTTGTAGAGTTCCCATGGTACTGGGTCCCTATTCAGCTGTTACTACTGCTTTTAGTACTGGAATACGGTGGTCCTTTTTGTAGCTGTGCTCATGGAACTTGACAGAGGTTGCATTTGTATACCATTCTTTTATTTGCAGCTGAAGCAGAAAGAGTTTGAACTCTCGACGGTCCGCGGCGAAGTAGACGAGTCTTCTCAACAGCTGAAAGAAAAGGTAAAGTTTGCAGGGACGATTCCCCTTGCATGATGAAACATAAGACTATCGATTTTTAACTTGATTTTGTCGAGTTGCAAACCTCATAGTGTCCCATAGCAAATGTAACAAGAAAGTCAGTTTCATATTTTAAAAGTTTAATTTTTTGGCACGTCTTCGTTAGAGAATTCCAAGAGTTTTCAATTCGGTTTATGCAATTTCAACTAGTGCAAGTACTGACAAATCTTTCACAGCAAAGAGTGACACTCTTGCATGGTGATAATTCGTGCTACTTGAAGAAGAAGCAACTTTTGGGATGATGAATATGGGGGCGTTGTCAATTCTCGTAGACGGGATTTTACCTTCGACTGGTACTCTTTCTCCCGACGGGATTTTGTGTTTGTTGATAGGGGAGGGGTGTCATTGTGGCTATCGCGTTAGCACTTTGATTCGCATTGTGATGGTTTGTTTTGGTTACACGTACATGTTTTGAAACTTATGGCTGCTCTGGTGCATGGTTTAAAATCTTGTTTTCTTGCTGAGTTTTTCTTTTTGTTGTTAATTTAGTTGGCTAAGAAGGATTCGGAATTGGCTTCTCTCAAAGATCAGTTAAGCCAATCAGAGGCGAGGCTGACTGAACAGGTACGTCGTGTTACAACTCATGTCGTGTCCTAAATCATTGTTGTCAGTATAAATCATTGTTGTCGACATGAAAACAAACATGCCGATCTTAATCTTTTATCAACGGTTGTTGCACTCTCGGTTGTTGCAGACCATATTGAATCCGGAACTGTTTTGTTTATACTTTCAGTTTCTTTTGAATGAAGATAGTTACATGTACAAGGATCAAGCTGAACTTGCCAACAGCTTACAACAAGAACTGCAGTTAGCGCAGGTCAGATACCAACAAATACTTATATTCCTTTGTTTGTATGGTTCTAGGCAGGGTTGAAGAAACCGTTTACTGTAAGCCTCTAAACCCAAAGAAAACACGTAGCTTACAATAGTTGCGAAAATCACAATAACACTGAGTGGCAGAAAAAATGTCTTATGTTTTACACAAGTTGTGTTAAAGTGCCTATGAAGTAAAAAATAATTGCTGCTTATTTGAAAGGCCTTTCAAAGTATAGAAGAATGGCGTTTTTGTTGTAAGAATATCTTTTTTCGAGATATTTACGTTTTTGTGAGTAAAGTGATGACGTCATAGGTGGTTTCACTAAAACAGTACAACACTCAATCAAGAATATCTCTAGCAATATTAAAGCAGTGTTTTTCAAACTTGGCATCAGGACTGTACATCACAAAAGAAGCAAAATGACACCCATCGTGCCGTTGCCATGACAACAGTTATGCCGCTGGTCCTGTTTTAAATTAAGACTAAAATTCCCAGATTTTATCCTAAACAAGGATCATCCACTCACAACAATCTAATGGGGATAGTTAAGGCAATATGGGAACCATTTGAGTGCCGAGCTAGACCCTCTGTCACACTTTAAAAGATTGCAAATGGGGATATTTGGTTTTTCACAGAAAGAGACTGGAGACGAGATTGTTGCCATGGCAACAACATAGTAGGTGTCATTCTGTTCCGTTTGTGATGTACATTTCTGGTGCCAAGTTTGAAGAACATTGCTTCAATATTTCTGGAGATATTCTTGATTGAGTGTTGTACTGTTTTAGTGGAACCACCTATGACGTCATCACTTTCCTCATTTGCATAATACAAAAGCGTAAATATTTCTTAAAAGAAAAAAGATATTACCAAAAGGAAAACGCCATTCTTCTTTATTTTGAAAAGCCTTTCAAATAGGCAGCAATTATTTTTTACTTCATAGGCACTTTAAACAGTAGCAAGGCTTGGCAAACGCGAAACTTAAATCTTTCTATGGAAGCACGCACTTGCTTATTGGGTAAATCTTTACCCTGGTCCCAGAGTTTTTTCTTGATTTATCTTCTTTTCGCGAAGAGGTAAACACGAGTCGCGGCCCTCTCATGCGGTGAAAAATCAAGAAGACCTTCTGGGGCCAGGGTAGCATATCTTGTCCTTGTAAGTTAAACGTACAGCATCTGTCGAGGTTGCCTGGTGACGTTGCGGTAAAGTTTGTGTTTCAAGCAGCCTGTTTAGGTGTGCACTGAAGGTGATTGTTTGATCTTCAGGACACGATCAGCCATTTAAGAGTGGAAAATTCCCAGCTGAAGGAAACGTTGTCAACCACTGAGAACCGCAGCAGCATGGAACCATCAGGAAGCGAAAGTACGTTGGTATATTAATATATTAAGTATAGTAAGTATTTACATCACCCTCCCTCCTGCTATCAGGGGAGGCTGAATCTACGTTAGACCGCGTTAGCAAGAATGGGCTGTGTTGAAACGTATAGAGGATGGGTCAGTGTCGGGGAGCCGAGTGGAGGCCTTATTTTATTCAAGTGTCGTAGTGTTTAAGCACTGTTGTACAAATTAGGGACTGCTACAAAGTTCAAACAAACTAATTACGTACTTCTGTGAGCTAGCTTTAACATGTCTTCATTAGAAATTATTATGGCAAAAGGAGAAACTTCATTGTTTTAAAACTTAAAATAATATTGCGTCCCTAATTCAAAATCCTTGACATCTCGTTGTGTAGGCAGACTTCGTACAACATTATTTAACTTTTTACTTTCTCATTTCGCCCACAGGTACAGACGAAGACGAAAATGGCCTTGTTGATTCCTACATGCCCAACGGTAACGCGAACAATGAAGACGGTGAGACCCACATCAAGAGGCTTCCTCCAGACGTTATCCCAGTACAGACAACAGAGCACATAATGGAGGAGAAACCGCCATATATGAATGGAAACCTGAGTGAGGGGGAGAGTCCTGTGGAGACGGACTCCAGTGAGGATATGAATATGGCGCCTCACAGCATACCACCCCCTCCCCCTCTCTCCAAATACACTAACCGGGAGGACATGGTACGAGTAAGCGTAAGAACCCCTTAGTTGTGGACTTTAGATGTGTTTCTTCTGTCTCGAGTCTTTGTTGATAATCTTTTGTACATATTTTTTCTTTCATTCGTTTTAACAAACAAACAGAATTCGGTTGAAGTAGACATAGACTGCAAAACAGTCCTTTTCGGCCGTTTCGGTCGTTTCGGAAGGCGCGAAGCACCGTAAGCGTGATCCTCGAGTGTGAAGCGCGCGAGCCTTTCGTGAGCCTTTCCAGACCTTCCCAGACCTTTCGTGACACTCGCTCCAGACCTTTCGTGCAAATATGGTCCGTCGCTCGCGTTCACAAAAAATAGGTAGTCGAGGACTACATGTAGCTACTTCCGTAGGAAGGAAATTAATAAAAAAAAGAGAAAGAAAGGAAACTGCAATGGAAAGCAACTTGATGTTTGGTCTGTTAACCAATTAAAAAATTATAGGCCTCTGAGAGGACATGAGGTTACTGGTGGGAAATGCCGAAGTGAAAAACGGAGAAAAGTATACCAGCAGAGTTCTCATCTTTCGTAGTAATGTCGTAGCTGCCTTAATTAGGGAACAGGTAAGACAGCCATGAAAAGACCAGGAAATACAAAAGACAAGATAAGACACCTCTGCTAGCACAGTAATGAGAGTAGGAAAAAATCATTGAAATGTTGTTGAACAAAATATTTTCACCATATAGCTAGCGAGTGAGTGAGAATGACATCAATGATCCAACACCACAAGATGAAAGCCAACAATTTTATTTTCAACACAAAGTACAATATTTCTTGCCTTTGGTAATAACAGCTTAAAATAATCTATGGGTATAGATCTATCTCGTGCTAACAGCAAATGGAGTGTATTTTTCCTGGATAGAGCTCTTCAGTTTCAACATGTGGAAATATGTATCCCTTTAACTTGAAATATAATTGAACATTTGCCACAATATTACTTAGCCAAACAACTTAATCTTTTATGAAAACTAACTTAACAAAACTACTTGATCCTCTATGGAAACTAACTTAACATAACAACTTGATCCTTTGTGAAAACTGACTTAACCAAACAACTTGATTCTCTTGGAATCTTGTGAGGAAATGGAACAAAATTTGTTCAAAATTGACTTTACAGGAAGACATAAGCTTACTGATAAACAAGAAATAATATTTTTTCTTTATCGCGCGACAAAATGTCCAAGGGAAGCCGAAAAACTCAATATGCAAAAATGAATTAATTTACTTCGGAGGACATTAAACGAAACCAAATACAACAGAATTTCCTTTCTTGTACTATTACGGCTGATATTTGAGAAAACAACGGAAAATAAAAGCGAATAACTCATGTAAAAATTAATCTGAAAATCAAGAAATAAAATTATTCCTTCCCCTCACAAAGAAATTCTATTATTTACGGCCAAAGAGGGATGAAAGTTGTGAATGAACAAAGGGAAGAAAACAGGCCAATTATTTAGAGATCAATCGTATCTTAACTGTGTTATTAGTGCCCATTTATTTCTTTTCTCGTTTGTCTTGAAGTAGCTGAATAAGACTCCAAAATATATTTGAATAAAGCGAATAAAGAAAATAAACAAACCGCCTGATGGTCGCCGTGAGATCCAGCGTGAAAGGTACTGTCCACTTTTAAAACCTAAAATTCCCAAACACAGGGGACCAAATGAAAGCCTGAAATGAGAAGAAAAATTCAATGTTCCAAATTTTGCAGACATGCTTCACTGCATCGCATGTGCAAATTTATTCTTCACGCTAAAGCAAGAGCCTGAGCTCTTGCCGACTGCTTTTGCTGTTATTTTAAAGCCCGCATAAGGGTTCGCGAGCGGATGTACGTGGACCCATTCGAGGTGTTTCGCTACCCAAATCGCTCCATCATGGCCACCCAACGAAGTCAAACATTTCGGTTCAGCGTTGGTTTTTCTGGTGGAAATTCTGAGCAGACCGGCAAACAACCTAAAGACGTCTTTTCTAGAAAACATCGTGCACATTGCTTGAAAGCTGTGCCTAATTACTGGTGCAAAATAGCAAAACAATGTAAACAAATCCTCTTACCTGTAATCGTGAACTCCCCCACATGGAAAGAAACCAACGTCGCTGGAACGTTTCAATCGATAAGTAGTCGATCGTCAATGAGAGCGGACAAAAATGGATCGGATAACATCGAGATTGGCCTCGGCTATCGTCGACGTGCTAGAATTTGGGATCGTATAAAACCGATAATCCGAAATAAAATCGATAAATGATCCGAACACAATCCGAAGATTGGACCTCTCACGGACTTACACATTCGATGACATGGTAGCTATTTCTCTTCTACGAAGAGAAGTAGCTACAAAAATACGACTGTTTTGCAGTCTAAAGTAGACAGTGCTTTATTTTCAACTTCTCTTTCAAGGCCCTTGTACTCTGCTTTCCAAATCTTCAAGTGTGATTTGTTGTATTTGTTTTACTTAAAGGTTTTGCCAACATTTTTTTTCGGATTGTATAGGTTGATTCACTGTCTGCATCCATCCGTCAACTTGAGATGGAGCGAGATCAGTTAGCTGACATTTTACACAGAACTCAAGATCAGCAAGAAGACGACTTCCAGAGATTGCAACAACATCTGGAACTACAGCTTAAACAGCAACTCCAACAGCAATTCAGACAGGTACATTTTATCCTTGTGAATAAAATCCTTGTGAATAAAATGTCACCTTATACTTTCGTAAATCAGCGTGACACCGCTGCCTGACCTGGTCTCTATTAAGAGTTAAGTACTCATTTTGTAGTCACTCTTTTTCCTTGGCAGGTGCAAGAGCAGTTTCAACAACAGCTTCATGAGCAGCAGCAGAAGATTCAACTGCTGCAGGCTGTGGTGGAGAAACAGAAGACACAAATCGAGAAAAAAGAAGAACCTGAACTGCCTAATATCCCGCTTGATCAGCTTGGTCAAGGGGACATGTCACACGACGCAATCAAGATGGCCTTCAGTAAACTGCAGGTACAAAGCATCAGCGGGGTTTTTATAGGGGTTCTCTGTGACTTGCGTGACACCGACGCTGACTCTTTTTATAAGAGCTTTGACACCGCCCAGGGCGATTCGCGTAATCATTGTAGAACTTTTCGGACAATTCTTGGGTTTGGTAGATGACACTGCTCTCCCCTATGAGGTTTAGTTTCTGTCTTTGTCATTGTTTTTCTCCTGGGGCAATCAAACAGAATGAATGAACTGGAAACGAGCGAACAAACCAACTTTCTTCAAGTGCCTGAATGAATGATTGAGTGTCTACTGTATGCAGTACGGTGATTGTTTGGTACCATTTATTTTGTTGCAGGTGCGGTTTATGAAGTTAATGAATGAAAAAGCCTCGCTAATAGAGAGAATACAAGAACTTGAACATATTACGGTGCAACTGTCTCACGAAACAGAAACTATCGGTGAGTATTTCTGCTGACGGTTACTCTGCAAATTGTTAATGTTTGGAGTGTGGTTGAGAATTTAAACCAAAAACAAGATTTCATCAGTGATTCTTCCCAACAGTCCAACCGATCATCAGACTTAATCATTTTTCAAGATTCCATATCAGGTAAATTCTTTTATCCAGTGGTAATTCCTGAATGATTAATTTCTCTTTGTTATTTCCAGGGGAGTACATCACTCTTTATCAAACCCAGAGGAGTGCTTTAAAGTCTTACTACAAAGACCGTGAGAGAATGATTGCTCAGTTGTCTAGCGAGAAAGCCAACATGCAGGTCAGTGTGGTCGTGTATCTTAAGCCTCTCTGTCTCAATATGGAATGTGTGAATCTCCTATTTCACTGATTTTCCATTTAGTTTTTTGAGCCCTGGGAGCCACAATATTTCGGTGAAAGTAACTTTATTCCCTGTGCTGTCTTCATTTTACCACCGGCATTACTGATCTTGATGATTTAACACTACGCCTCAAAATTTCTTCCTTTTGTTTTCTTCCCTTTGATTTCTAGGAGAAAATGAATCAACTGCAAGACTTAGTCAAACGAATGCTGGACGAAAGAAAAGAACTAAGAATCCAACAACACCAATTACAAAACGTGATTAACAGTCGAATGGTTGCTCACGAACACGAGTCTGTCATTTCTGCATACCAAGATGGCGACGAGATCATTATACCACAGGCGGATGTGAGCGTAGAAAGCGAAACAAACAGTCAAAACTTAGACGACAGTGATCGATCGAGAAGTTCTTACCTCGAAGAAACAGAAACTGAGCTTAGTCAACTCGACAAAGATGAGGATTTAGATCAAAACGACGGCACCGCTCGTCAAATTTTACAGATTCTAGAACAGTTAGGACCTTCCGAGGAAGGTACTCATAAAGGTTGGATATCGCCCGATGTACGGAGCAGGGAGTTCTTACCTTGTCGATCTTGCGGAGGCCGCGTCCTCAGACTGTAATCGTATAAATTTGGTATCATGATTAGAAATATTTTAGATAACAATAGAATTACTGGGAACGAGCTGTCACATGTGACGATTGATCAGGTTTTGCTGGTCATAACTATACCGTGGGGTACCTTGTGCTATAGGCTTCACACTCGTCTAGCCGTTAGCGTGCCCTGATGTCAAAGTGAACTCTGACCGAACGCCCTTGTTATTCGTAGCACGTGAGAGGTTGACCCATGAACTTAGCTTTGCTCGTTAAAACGTGGGATTATTCGTTGGACCCGATGTAGCACTGCTATACGTTGAGAAGGAACGAAATGTGACAAAACAGTCGCAGTTTGAATTTAAACTATTTCTGCTAAATTGAATCAAAATTCGAACACAATTTCTGTCGTAAAAATGGTGAAATTTCGTTTTTTTTTACGGGTGACTTGCTCCCTTATCTTTTCACAAAAGACTGTTTTTGTTTCACCTCACTACTGAGTGCAGAGCAACAATAATTGAGTATAGACGCGAAGTTCCTGGGCACTTGTCACCCGTTTTGGCAAATTCTCCTATATTTTTCAACGTGGTTCTGCGTTTTAGTTTGTAATTATCCAATCAGTAAATCAGTAGCACGTGCAGCCCAAAAGTGTGCGTCAGCTTGTTTCCATGAGGACAGTTAATGTTACTTAGCTACCACGACACCTTCAAATCGCGGGCTCAGTCAGTACCCGGGGGTTGGTACTTATTCCTCCGTAGCGGGAAAGTAGCTATTTTTTTTAATACCATCTTTTCTCTTCATATCAGAGTAATCTCTGATACTGATACTGCGTAGAAATGTGTAAAATAGAAAAATACAAGTACACTTTGGAATGAACTTAGCTGTAGAGATAAATCATTTATTTATTGGGGAATAATGCATGCGTATGTGATGCCTTACCTTGACATGGGGTGTAGTCGGGAGTAAATAACCGTAGTGTGTACATGTACGTATTCAAAGTGAAGTTCTCTTTGCCTTGGTGTTTCTTTCAAACATAAAAAAATATATATTTAACTCATGCCTCGGCCGTCGCTATCAGTCAGAAGGCGAGAAAAGTTAAGTATTCCCACAGTAGAGGGCCTT
>JAEMPF020026207.1:0-17375 GCA_022496165.2 Catalaphyllia jardinei
ATTGCTTAAATTGGAAAATTTACTGCGATGATCACTCTTCACATTCACATACCAAGAGAATCATTAAAATATACCTCTGAAGTATTTGAAGGTAAAAAAATAGATTTCATGGCTAGAAAGGGAGTTTATCCTTATGATTATATGGATAGTTTTGATAAGTTCAAAGAACAGCTGCCACCAAAAGAAGAATTCTATAGCATATAGAATAATGAACATATATCAGAAGACGATTACAGACATGCTCAAAATATTTGGAATAAATTTAATTTGAAGAATATGGGAGAGTATCATGACTTATATTTGAAATCAGATATCCTTTTATTAGCAGATGTATTTGAGAATTTCAGGAAAACATGTTTGGAATATTATAAGTTGGACCCATGCCATTATTTCACCTCTCCTGGTTTATCATGGGATGCCATGCTAAAGATGACTAATATCAAATTAGAACTTATGACTGATAGTGATATGTTTAAGTTTATTGAAAAAGGTTTACGAGGTGCTATCAGTTATATTGCTAATCGTTATGGTAAAGCAAATAATAAATATATGAAAGAATATAATAAGAAAGCACCGTCCAAGTATATCATGTATCTTGATGCAAATAATTTATATGGTTGGGCTATGAGTCAGTATCTCCCAACTGGTGGATTCAGATGGATGACACAAAAACAGATTGATAAATTAGATTTGGCTAAGTATGAGAAAGACAGCAATAAAGGATTGATATTAGAAGTCGATCTCAAATATCCCAAAAAATTACACGATCTACATAATGATTACCCGCTAGCAGCAGAAAAGGTAGAAGTAACAAATGATATGCTATCTGATTACTGTAAAAAAATATCTGAGAAATATAATATATCAACCGGTCTGGTTCGCAAGCTTATACCAACCTTGGGGAAAAAAGAAAAGTATGTTTGACATTACAGGAACCTCCAATTATATATGGATCTTGGTTTGAAGGTTACTAAAGTCCATCGAGTACTAAGGTTCAATCAATCCCCTTGGCTAAAACAATATATCGATTTCAATACCGAGAAACGTAAAAATACTAAGAATACTTTTGAAAAGGATTTCTTCAAGCTAATGAATAACAGCGTATTTGGTAAAACGATGGAAAATATTAGAAAGCGAGTAGATGTTAGATTGGTTACTGATGAAAAGAAACTGTTAAAATTAACCAGTAAGCCAGCCTATGTCAGTAGTAAGATCTTTAATGAGAATCTGGTGGCTGTACATAAAATAAAAGAAACTCTTACTCTAAACAGGCCAGCATATGTGGGGATGTGCATCTTAGATTTGAGTAAGACATTGATGTATGATTTCCATTACAATTATATTAAAGAGAAATATGGAAGCAAAGCCAAGTTGCTATTTACGGACACAGATAGCTTAACATATGAAATTAAAGCTAAGGATGTATACCAAGACTTTTGGAATGATAAGAATAAGTTTGATAATAGTGATTACTCCGAGAGCTCGCCGTATTTTGATAAGACAAACAAAAAAGTAATCGGAAAATTCAAAGATGAAGCAGCTGGAGTTCCAATCACTGAATTTGTCGGTCTACGATCCAAAATGTATAGCTATATCAAAGATAATCAACAAGGAGGAAAGACTGCTAAGGGAATCAAAAAGAATGTCATCAAGAAAAACATCACACATGAAAACTATAAAGACACGCTCTTCAATAATAAACAGATGTATCACAAAATGAAAACAATTAGAAGTGAGAACCATAAGCTTGGTAGCTATGAAGTTAATAAAGTATCACTCAGCTGTTTCGATGACAAAAGATATATACATGAGGATGGAATAACGAGCTATGCATATGGACACAAGAATATTAAAAATTTTCATAAAAGATTTTCATAAATAATTTTCATAAATAATTTTCATAAATGATTTTCATAAATAATTTTCATAATCTCAAAAGTTGGTTTCAAAAGTTGGTTTCAAAGGTTGGTTTCAAAAGTTGGTTTCAAAAGTTGGTTACAAAAGTTGTTTTCAAAAGTTGGTTTCAAAAGTTGGTTTCAAAAGTTGGTTTCAAAAGTTGGTTTCAAAAGTTGGTTACAAAAGTTGGTTTCAAAAGTTGGTTTCAAAAGTTGGTGTCAAAAGTTGGTTTCAAAAGTTGGTTACAAAAGTTAGTTACAAAAGTTAGTTACAAAAGTTGGTTACAAAAGTTGGTTACAAAAGTTGGTTACAAAAGTTGGTTCCGGACTGATGTCCCGGGTTTTGGTCTGGCCCCACATTTCATTCCAATATTTTATTCCTCTATTTTGATTCAAGGTTTGGTTTATTATTTGGTTTAAGCATTTGGTTTTTCCAGCAGTTGATTAATTGTTGAAAAAATAATTGAGAAATATAATATAAAAAATATGTTTGAAAAATGTGCTCAGAAAATCAGAACAGTAAAAAATATAGAAACTGTGCTCAGAAAATCAGAATAGAAAACAATATAGAAACTGTGCTGATTTCAGAATTGAAAAAATATTTGAAACTGTGCTTAGACCCCCATGTCTTATACTACTGTTGTTATTTTCAGCCCTTTTAATAGCTTTGGTTACACTATTCAGCTTTAGTAGAATTCTACTGATGTGTATATATGAAATAATTCATATTTGAACTGCGGTTATAGATGCAAGTGAAGTATGATCCTCGCAGTAAATTTTCCAAGCAACTGGAAAGAAGAAGCCTGAAAAAAATCAGGGCTTCAACGGGATTCGAACCCATGACCTCCGCGAATACCAGTGCGATGCTCTATCAACTGAGCTATGAAGCCACACATTGGGAAAATTATTGAGTCCATATTTTCCCGTGCAGTGAAGTTATGATATGTATATATGAAATAATTCATATTTGAACTGCGGTTATAGATCCAAGTGAAGTATGATCCTCGCAGTAAATGTTCCAAGCAACTGGAAAGAAGAAGCCTGAAAAAAATCAGGGCTTCAACGGGATTCGAACCCATGACCTCCGCGAATACCAGTGCGATGCTCTGTACCGTTGCAGTTATGTCCTATATGGCAGACATGTCCTCTGACGTAATAGGATATACTGAGCCAATCATATCATGGGTTCTATCTAATAATACGCAGCCATAAGACTGGTAACTGATCTCCGTTCTAAGAAGACACTGTCACAACGCAATTTCATTGGAAGAAACAACGACACATACAATTGGTCAAAACGTTTAAGACATATCTGCCACGCAGGACACAACTGCAACGCTACATTTTACTTACTATTTTTAAAAATGAGTGTTTCACTCAATCCAAAAAAGGCTTTTTTTCCGGCGAAATAGGCCAGTTCCAGTCTACATGAGCACGCTTCGGTAAGGATAAAACAATGCAGCCTTACGTGAACATTTCGACATCATGTCGTCATGTCAACATTAGTCCGTGCTCGTGATTGCAAATGGGAACTGAGATTTCTATGGGGATCTGAATTCGAGATAAATTCAAACTAAAAATAGATCGGTCTGTAAAAACACCGTGACAAGAATATGGGGTAGTTGCAGGCTTTTAGTAATGGGCTCCTGGTTACGTTCAATTCGGCGAAAACAGTTTACTTTTAAACAATCACGGGTTTGTCGGTTTTTCAATCATGACGGGCGTCGGCAGAAATGCTCATATTAGACGCAAGACACCAACAAACCATCCATGGTTAGGCAAGAGTTTAATTTGCTAAATTTATTTATTTTAGAATTACTTGTGGGAGTTTTTTAAAAGATAACCATCTACAAAAAAAAATTATTCCGTCATTGCAGTAGCATAAATCAGAAAATAACTATAATATATTATTCATACATGCAAATAACTGTGTACAATTATATGAAAAATTATTTAATTCATTTACATAAATAATGAATAAATTAATCAGACTAGTGGTTTTCCAAATGTATTGTGGAATCTTTACTGAAAACTGATTAAACATAAAAGGTATACTGAGTTAAGTTTAATCAAAAATACTATTCGCCAGTCAATTCATCTTTCGAATTCGGAAATGTCTCAAACCTTACTTACCCTAAGGCCCTGCAGCTCTAGTCAAGACGCTGCTATAGACCCTATGCAAAAATGGCTGCCGTTAAATTATTCTTTAGTTCGCATTCAAAATATCCTCGCTAACCTCGTTCGGGAAAAAATTTCGAAAACGAGGTTGGGGTGCTAATAATATGAACAAAAGAATACTATAAAGGCAGCCATTTTTGCATAGCGTCTATAATTTAACTAAACCCCTAGCTTTCACTGCATGGTGCCATAAGGCCTGGCCATGTGACCTCTATTGTTCTCCTTAATATTCCCCAAGAGATTATATTATCAAGGTACTTACCTTGATAATCTCTTGAATCCCAATAACAAAAATATCATGTTCTTTTTGTTAGGCTTTGAAATAAGATTATTTGTTTCCTACACTTTGAATATCTACTATTCTTAACTAATTTTCAGACCAAAATAGTGCTTATGAATTTCTCCAAAGACGCTATGCATGGAACATTTAAATAAGAATCTTGCATTTGCGGCTCAATAAATGTGGTGTCCCTCATGATCAGAGAACAATTCTTGGACCTTTACTTTTTCTATTACATTTTAACGACCTGTCAGATTGGCCTTTTTTTACAATCTAGAATGTGTTCAGATGACGCAGTCCTCATCTTCGCTAGCGTGGATATAGAACATATTGATGACTGTGTTAACTACGACTTAAACAAGTCATATACATGGCTATGAGCCAATAAACTGACGTTGAATTTAACAAAATACTGAGTTCATGTTAACTGCGACGAGTCTGGAGTTATAAACACTGCCTGAAATTCCTTCTTTCAGCATAAATGACCATGGTATAGAGCAGGTGTCATCTACGAAATCTCTTGGTGCGCTCATCGACCAAAATATAAACTGGGAAAGTCATATTCAGAACAATTGCAATAAAGCAAATGCAACATCTCATAGCTTTTCATATTTTAAAGTGATTCCTCAGTATTGCATTGCGCATCCCTACTGCGCACGATTTTCGTGTCATTGGCGCGCGCGGATGAGCGCCTGGTCGAGCGCGTGCACATGAAGTACATAAGAGATTTCCCTCAGGCTAAGCTCGATAGAGAAATAAATGTTTTTTTTTTCTCTCTGAAACGAGCACGGTAACCTATATTTTTTATTTCATAATTTCAATAAGAACTGTTTCTTCAATAACTGAAAAAAAATAGAAATCTATGGCTACTTTGGCAAATGGAATAAATTCTACATGGGGAGAAAAAGCGCATGTCCAAATTATGTTTCCTTTAAAGGATACAAAAAAGGAACGATGTTTGAAGACTTTTTTCCGGGACGTAGATGAAAAAACAATCAAAGAAGGCCAATCTCTCTGATATAACGTGCTGCATTGAAAAATAATCGAGATTAGTTGTTACGCGCTGAGATTACCAAAAGCCACCTAAATAACCATATTTGTCAGTATTGCGGCATATAAACAAGTACGGTGACCCCCTGTTTTTATCACGTTTTTAACATCTTGTACTGTAACGACGGCATACCAAGTTTCATCGGAAATCTAAGGGGAGTTCTTTCACTAGGGAATCACCTTAGTTGATGCATATGACAGCCTCGTTCAACCAGTGCAGCGCGTATTTTAATGTGTGCCAATTATGACTCTATAGTGTGGATGAATTGTTTCGGCACTGGGTTGGCGTAAACTCAAATATCTAAGTCAACTGCTGTTATACGATGCATAAATCTTTACACGCCGGGGATGGCTCCCGAGAATCTGAGTTCTAGATTTGCTATAACATCGTATTAATTCAGGGATATTGAAATATATTGGTTCTTCCGGAGACGCTGACCAGTTATTTTTGAAGAGTGTCTCTTGCAGCGGAGCCAGGTTGTGGAGCAGCCTATCCAATAAACTTCATCCAGCAACACCTTTACATGATTTTAAAAATATAACATAAGTCACCTCAGTTTTGAAGGACTTTTAACAAGGCACCCTTGTAAACGGTACGTACGTACGTAGTTTAGGTTAGTTAGTTTAGTTAGGAATAATTAGTTTATCTTTTTATCTTTTTATAAACTTTCATGAAGGATTTAACGTGTATAATTTAAGTTACCACACCATAGCAAACCATAGCCTTCGGAACCACACATACCTATATAGGTCATGTAAGAGAATAGCCCCTCTCTTAGCCCCCGAGCTCTTCTCAAGCCTGAGCGTGCAAAAATCATCATTGTATGTTCCAAATACCGTCAGCTAATTAAAATTACTGCAGAGCCATTATCGAAGCCCCAAGGACACATATATAACCACTCGATATGGTGGTAACCAGATCTAGGCTACCGTGGTTACTACACACATGTCATATTTGTTTTTTACTCTTTCCCCAGGCATATGTAACATATGCAGTTTCTCTTCTCATATTTATTTTATAATTCTGACGTAAATTAATTCTGTAGATAGAGAAAGAGGACAAAGGCCCGAGGCCAGGCAGACTGACCGGCAACGGACTTCACCTGCGTCAAGTACGGCAGGGATTGCCACTACCGCGTCGCGACGCGTGCAATAAACTAAACATGAGCGTGGCGTATATAATGTAAATCAGCCACGGTATATGTATTGGATTGTTCACCGCTTTTCGTTTAGGCAAGGATATAATTACAAGAAACAAATCCATCTCAAAGCCTTGTCTTTCTGCTTTGCTCAATGCGATTTCCTATTCAAAAGTTAGAAAGGAGCTAGTTTTCTTTGATTCCGCTTTAACAAAGCGATTGCAATAAGAAATAACAAGTGTGGTTGTGCTTTAGTGCGACTTCTCTACGCTGGCCCAAAAGGGTCAATCACAAATCAGTTTACCAAAACGCAAAACAATTTCCCAAAACACAAATCAATTTTCCAAAACACAAATCAGTTTACCAAAACACAAAACAATTTTCCAAAACACAAATCAATTTCCCAAAACACAAATCGGTTTACCGAAACACAAATCAATTTCTCAAAACACAAATCAATTTCGTCGAAACACAAAACAAGACTGGGCACTTGCTCTGTTATAATCAAACAAACCAATTTCAAAAAACACAAATCAGTTTACCAAAACACAATCAATTTCTCAAAACACAAACCAATTTCGTCGAAACACAAATCAAAAGACTGGGCACTTGCTCTGTTATAATCAGAGAGCCTGGAAAGGACTCATTCCCAGGATTTTCCGCGTTCAACATGGTGACTTCTAATATGCTGTAGATGTTGAAAATCGTCTGCCACAACTGCAACTGTGGATCTGAAGTGTGCCATCTCTTCGATAACTGTTGTCCTCCGAAAATATAACGGAAAAGGAAGCAGTAGCGGCTTAATTTAAAATGCATATGACACGAAAAATAATTCATTTTCCCTTCCTCTTTAAAATCAAATACAGTAATAGCCGGCTTATAAGAACGTGGCCCCGGTTGTTCGAAAGCCGATTTAAATAACTCGAGGTTAGCGGTTATTCCGCGATTAAATTTCTTATTCCCGGAATAACTAATCGGGGGATAAAATGGTGTTCCCGAAAACAGATTTAAACTTCGATTAACTATCCTTCGATGAAGCATAGATTAAGCCGGTAAAACCGGTCAGTGATGGGGGGAAATGGTGTAGCTCTAGGGGAGGGAAAGGATAATTTGACGGCTCCTACACTTGCGAGTAATCGCATTTATGATATGCATGACTGAATTTAACACAAAAGTGATTGACAGCTTGTGCTTCAAGTAACGTACTTTGTCAGTCAAGTGTGAAGCCGAGTTTTCTTAAGTGTGACTTTCCTTTTAACGCTTTGTGCGATCTGGTACGGGGAGACCCTACAGAAGCAGCACACAAGAATGCGTTCACCTGTTAGCGTCGAAGAAAGAGTTGCCGTTGCGCTGTGGAGGCTAGCCACAGGGGATAGCTTCAAAAGCTGTGGACTGCAATTTGGAATTGGGGTGTCTACCGCCAAAACTATCTGTGTCGAATTCGAACTTTGTCTTCTCCGACTAAAAGACCAGTTTATTAAGTTTCCACTAACGAAACAAACTGATGGATGAGGAACTGAGGTATGAGTTTAAAGAGAAATACGGGATTCCGCAAATAGTTGGCGCTATAGACTGTTGTCACATCGAAATAAACGCACCCCCAGATAACCATGAAGACAACTTCAAAAGAATTAAGCAACATTACAGTGTCAATTTGCAACCCATAGTTAACTGTGATTTTAAAGTTATTCATGTTAGCTTCGGGTATCCTGGAAGCATACATGATGCCAGGGTGTTAAGATCAAGTGGTATATTTGATTTAAAAGAACATAAATAAATGTCGACATCACCGATGAAAATTGTCAGTGGTACAGAATCCCCCCCCCCCCCCCCCACTTATTTTAGGAAAGTTAACCACTGCTGAAGTGGCTTGTCAAACCGTATCCAAACAGAGGGCACCTCCAACCAGATAAACTTGAATTCAACAAAAGCTTAGTGCTGCAAGATCTGTTGTTGAAAGAGCATTTGATATAGAAAGGGACGCTGGCGTTTACTACTAAAGAATGTTGAGCAGCAAACCAGAACACTCAGTAAAACTGTTCTTGCTGCATGTATTTTGCGTGACATCTGAATTGATCATAGTGACTTGTACGATTGCAGCGACAGCGATTCAGATGACAGTGACTCTGAAGACGATTATGCAGGACCATTACGGGAGGGAGGCACTGAAATAAGAGAAGCTTTAAAGAACTTTGTGTGGGATACCTTGTAATATATCTTGAATGTGCTGAATTTAGTAACAAGTGTTCCTTGCAAAGATCAATCTTCGGGGGAGAACAAAGACATAAAAACAAGTGGCTGAGTTGTTTGTTCTTTAATTTCGTTGATTTTGATGGGTTTCTTTTTCACTGGGGGTCATTGTGTCTTTTACACCCTCATGTAATTAAAACGACTGTTAAAATAGGCCAAAACTGTAACAAGCAGGAAATTTTATGTGTAAAGATCCATTAAAGTTGGGCTTATCAAATGTCAAAAGTTGAACAATCATTATTAAAAGAAAGATTTCGTATAACAGCTTTTTATATGCTTATGAGAAACACTAAATAGTAATGAGGATAACAATTAAAAAAGCACGAGCCAAACTGAGACCATTTGGAGAAAAATTCTTGTTTCAATTTCCGGAAATTTCAATTTGCGAATGGAATAGCATTTCCCGGAATTTACGGACACAAGAACAACCTCTCTAGGTGTGTTCAAATTTTCGGAAATTTGAAGTCTTACCAGGAATTTTCGATCTAAATTCGGTGGAAGTATAGTTCACATGGTGGAAATTCACAAAATTCTGCATTTTTTAGAAAATTTTCAGGGATATTTTGTGCACTATTCGTCCCCATTTCTAAATTTAAAGGTTGAATGGAATAGTCTCCTGGTGTTTCAAATTCCTAATTGTGGGCATTTATTAAAAATAACTATCCTTTAATGAGGTATTCTTTTCTTCTCATGCTTGCATGCCTGCGTACGAGTACCGGCGCGATTGTTTCTCAGCTACAGGCGTTACAAAGTCAGCCATATAACTTGTAATGTAACATCAGAAAAAGGCAAGAATATTCAAAAATACTCTGCGTATTTTGTGCTCATGAGTTGTTTTTTCCCTTGCAAAGAATATTTTGGTTCAGATTTGAAACAGTCTAGTACATTCCAACGACAAAACGATCTTGTGCGTATTATGCCGTCCATTAGCATATAAGGAACGGGCTATGCGATCTAGTCCCTCTAACGATGGAAAATCATATCTGTTAAAAACATAATTTTAGAGCGAATTTTAAAAATGACGGTATAAAGTTCAAACCCGGGGGAGTTCAAATGACCAGTTCTTAAGAAAAAAGTAAACTCTACATGAACAAAGGTTTACTGGCTCTATTCCTTCACCACATCCTTCATCAAATCTTTAAATCCGGTCAAAAGAGACGCTGTTTGTTTAATTTGCATCTTTTTTGGTTTTCCTGGAAGAGTTTCATTGACTTTTCAAATCTCTCATTTTCGTGGTGAAGACTCTCACATATTTCTTTTAATGAACTTAAGTCATCTGTGCCATTTGCCTCGTCACATTTTCCTCCTTTCCTCTTTCGTGATTCCTTACCACGCACTTTTTTGCAGACACGTTTCACGCCAGCACGTGTTGAAGGTCTTTCCTCGTTTTCCAAGCTGGTGGCACCTGCAGCACTTTCCTCCCTTTTCTTTGCCCCGAAAGGAATGATTTGTGGAGTACTGTGGGCATATAATGCACTTCGCATGAAAGAAGAACTTTCAATTTCCATCTTGGCGGGACCTTCACTGTCACGGTAGCCTATAGTTTGGTCAAAAATACTGTAATAAGGAAAGCCCTCCTTGATTTTATTCAGGCCCTCTTTGCCAGTTTTACTTGCTTTGACCTTTAGCTGCTTAAATTCATATTCTACATTTCGCTGCCTCTTCTTGACTTGTGGCAACGTAAGTAGTCATGTATGTTGTTTTTACCTCGCGTTCCGGATTTCTTGCACACTAATTTGGATTTCCCGCATACTAATGTGGATTTCCTGCATACTAATAAAGTGTCTTCCTCCATACTAATGAAGTGTCTAGGTAAAGTGCCTTCCTCCATACTAACAAGCGGCGCTCTAAAGCAATGAAAACAATAAGCTTGCCTGGGCTTGCCCGCTAATAGTGAACCCTGGTTGATTAACTCTATTATCTGCTCAAAATAAAAGCGCAAATTTTAGCGAAAGCCTCATTCCTTTATTCAACTTGAACTCGCTGGAAATTTGAAAACTTTGTTCGATTTTCGAAACGTTTATCGTGAAGATGGCTTTTTTCAACAACGTTATTGATCTGCAAGCTGCTTTGAACGCTCGGTTAACTGTCCGTGATTGGGAAACATCAGAGACCTTTAGCATCAGGTTTTTCATGGGAAACCGCAAACCGCAAACCGCAAAATGTCACGTGACCACGGCCTTGCGGTAACGTTTGCAGTTTGCATTTCACGTTTGAACCACAGGAAGGGCTTCGTACGGCAAGGTTTTTTGCCACAAAAATTGTACAGCCTCGCGTTTAAAGGTATTAACTAGCTTTTTATATCTGTTTGCGATGTGTTTGTTGGATTTGTGATCTCGAATCAATGAATTATTGCTGTTTTTTAGGCGATTAAAGTGATACACTTCCACTTGATAAAAACAACATGGCGGCCCTAAACAATGAACGCGTCGTTCAAATCAATTTTATATTCCTTTCTGTCGTATTCAACAAAGGAAAGTATTCTTTTCCAATCCAGAGTTAATTTTTTTTTGTCTATCTTGTTACTGAATTCATAACTTAACTCAGTCTCTGTTTAGTTCCTATTTTTAACGTATCACTCCGCGAATTTCATTTTATTTTGCTGATTTCTTTGAGACTGGGGAGCCCAGGCTTCATAAAGCCTTCTGGTTTCTTCTGGGCTCCTTTGCACCATTACAATTCCCATATATATCCTTGAATTGTATTATATTTTTGCTAAATGAAAAGGAACTGAACTGAACTGAACGCCTTGCTAAAGCTTGGAATCTTGGCAACGCGAAACTGCAAACGTTTGCGGTTTGCGGTTTGCGGTTTGCCTGACGCTAAAAAAACTGACAAGCGCAAACTTTTGAACGCGTTCTAATTTCTAAGGTTCTCTAGCTTTCTTTGAAAACGTTCTCCGATTTTCGAAACCGGGCTTTTTTAACCCTATTTGGCTCATGAAAACATCTATTATGTTTTTATCTGAACTCTCAGCTTTGCTAAGAAGAGAGAGAATTTATTCTTAGCTGCTCTTGTTTTCCGCTCCGTTAGTCACGCACTGAACTCTACTATCAGCCCTAGATTTGCATACAAACTCCAACGGAGAACTGAGCCCATGGGACAGCTTTACAATAAAATTACAACAATAGAAGTTCGAAGCGCTAACTAATTGTCAACACGCGACAATAAATATTTTCGAACAACTCGTTTGTTGAATATTACTTTTATTAGCGAAATGATTCAAATACACAGAGATTTGAAATGAATTTAAAAAAATACATTTATTGATAACGAAAGCTCCAGAACGAAGTGTTTAACACAAAGTAAATCAGGAAATTAGGATGCAATGAACAATAAAACTGAAGTCCCCTAAACAAAGAAATAAACTCCAATAGAACAACACACTAGATATCGGTTTCGGTTTTATTGAGAACAAAACTCAGTAGGTCTAGTCTTCACCTTGTGGAATGGGTTGCTTCACAAACAATCGATTAAGCAAGAATTTCCGCTTATCGATCACTAGTTCTGTCGATTCTAACCAATCAAATCCATCTGTATCTTTGGGATCTTTGAGCTTCCATCGCTTTTTTTTTTCCTTTGAAAAATTATACATAAATGTAAATCCAACCCTTGGGCCTCAGGATCGTTTGTTATTAACCCAGAATCCGTTTCCATAACTTCTTAAACACCCCAAAACATGTCGCTCCTGATGGTCTGTAAATCCAACATGGCGGACGTGTAAAATAAATGAAAGTGAGCGCTTACCAAAATCGTTATTTTACCTGATTTAAATGAACTATTTATCTGAATATAAATTTCAAACATGAAATATTTTTTCGCCTTGAAAAATTTAACTCTCTGATCAGTTTTCGATACCAAAACGGAAATCTTTGATGCTTCTTTGAAGACAGCAAACGACCAGCCTCGCTTTCGTGCAGTGTTGATCACGTGATCAGTATTTAGTACTCAAGGCTATGGATATGTATTAAATAGACTATATTAAAGAGTTCTGGTATTTTTGCGGAAATTTATTGTAGTTAATTGTATTTACACTCCATTTTATATTCGAACGTCGATTCCATGTTGAGCCATATAGGTCTACATAGCGGCCGCCGGTGACGCTTACAAAATTGCCGACAACATTTTTTTGTGTTTCTCAGGTTTCCCTTAACACATCTAGATAGGCGGTTTGCTTTCACCATATAAATCCCACGGAAATTTATTTTATGACATATGCTCCCTGACTATCATTGTTAATTCAGATTATCGAGCACACTCTGCTCCCCTATTTGCTAATTATAAATTATGTATCTTAGACATTTTCCAAGTTAATTCATTTCAAATAGCCAAATTAATGTTTTGTTATCGAAATCAATTGCTACCTCCAATGTTCTACAATTTGGTTTTGGTAGCCAAGTGCATAATAATGGCACCAGAGCAGCCAACCACTATCGATCTCATTCTTGTCGAACAAATGTTAAGCAAATAAGTATAAAGGCTTGTTCTCACTAACGCCTAAGCATAGCATAAGCATAACAAGTAACAACACCTGCGACATAAACATAAGCGTAAGCATAAGAACAAACCCACTTGCTTGTCTTATGTTGTTCTCACTTGCGCATAAGCATAAGAAAAACAAACCTGTTCGTTTTTCTTGTGCTCATGCTTATGCTTATGCGCAAGTGAGAACAGCATAAGACAAGTAAGTGGGTTCGTTCTTCTGCTTATGCTTATGCTTATGTCGCGGGTGTTCTCACTTGCTAATGCTTATGTTATGCTTGTGCTTATGCGCTAGTGAGAACCGGCCTTAAGCGTTCTCTGATAAAACGTTTAAAAAAGACTATGAGCTTTCGGCAGACTGAACTGCTGTCTTCAACGGATAAAAACGTGTGAAGAATAAGGGCGAAAGAAATTTAAATATAACAGAAAACTCGCACAAATTAAGATAAAAGTATGTGCTAAAAAGTTAGCCTGTGCATGGAGGAAATCGAACAAAACAGTCAACGCGACTCCTGTCTCGCCGAAATTTTAGAAGCGGTATGTAGACGACAGTTTTTACATTATTAAGAGTGGCGCTGTCTCCTCCTTCCACGATTCATTGAACTGCATCGATCAGCATATTTTTTTCACCATCGAACACGAGTCCAACGGCCAACTACCCTTTCTTGACACCCTTATCTCGCGCGATAACGGAAAACTCATGGTTGACATTTACCGCAAACCCTCCCATACAGATAGAAATCTTGACTTCCATTCACACCACGACAAAAAACATAAAATCAGCACCGCTGAGACACCTTTGCACAGAGCTTTGATTCTCCTCAACACACAAGTTAGAAAGACCCGCAAAATTGCTCGTGTTTGGGCCGCTTTACACTCCAACGGCTATCCCACAAAAATCGCTGCTGATGTTATAATAAAGAAAGCGAGGTCTCCATTACCTACACCTACACCAAAAGAGTTGGTTGGTATGTTATTTAAATGGGCTGAGCCGACAAACCGAAGTAACTTTGCAGTCCTTCCCTACATCAAAGGTATCGCGGAACCTCTCACAAGAATCCTCAAAGAACACGACATCCAAGTCACAAGCAAACCAGTCAAAACAGCATTTCCCTATCGCTAAGTTTTCCACCGGCCGAAGACGACCAGTGCAATGTCATCTATAAAATTCCATGCGCATCTTGCCCTTGGAACTTCATTGGCGAAACTAAAAGATCTTTTACTACTAAGGGAAAAGAACACATGAGGAACATAAAGCATTGTACTAAAGACTCAAACGTCGCAAAACACGCGTGAACTTTTAATCACGTTATTGACTTCAACAACTCTAAGATCATTGACAAAGTGAACAACCCGAGTAGAAAGACATTCGAGTCATAGCACACGACAAAAACTGTTGGGGCGGACAATAATCCATGCCCACTTCCAAGACAATACTACATTCTTTTAAAGAAACACTAATTTTTCTTAGCACTTGTGACCTTTTTTTAACTTTTTAGCACATTTTTTTCACTTTTAATTTATGCGAATTTTCAGTTTCTTCGCCCTTATTCTTGACACGTTTTTATTCGTTGAAGACAGCAGTTCAGTTTGTCGAAAGCTCATAGTCTTTTTGGAAACTTTTCACCAGAGAACGCTTATACTTATTTCTTATCGTGAATCCTGGTAACGGATCTTCAATATTTTTGTAAATCTTAAGCAATTTACAATCCTTTACCAAGGTCCCAAAATCTGGAAGTCTCTCCCAATATCAATTACTTCGTCATCTAGTTTTTTTTCACCTTTAAGACAAAAATGTTGCCGTTTTTATTTATAAAATAATGAATTGAACAAGCCGCACTTACGCACTTTCTGTTTACTAATGACAGCCGAGGTGGCCTCTGTTATAAGCCTAGTGATTTCTCGAGGTCTCCTCACCATTCATTTTTGTAAATTTTATCACTACTCTTTTATCAGGAGCCATAATCAGGGACGGAGACCGTAAGTCTTGGGATCCGTGCGGACCCATGATATGGGACAATTTTTCTATTTTTAGAACAAATTGCGCCATCCTGACGTCATATATCCGCGCTAATCCACGCACGTGTCTTGGGCTCTCGCGTGGATGTTGTCACGTTCCGTGCTGAAATGGTGAGAGTTGAGAGATCCTCTTGCCGATTTTTCACAGCGATGGCAGGGAATAAGGCAGAGACGAAAAACCAGGGCTCTTCTACATACGTTTATGCTCTGATTTAATGGAAAAGATCGGTTTTTCAGGGTTGAGAATTTCTTTAATTTCGCGCTGTGAATGAATAAAATCCAATCGCCCGCAAGTTATACGCGTAAACTTTTGTGTTTGTTCTGAGAGAAAAGTTCTGTAAGAAAACTGTTTACTCCGGTATCGAGTTAATTTGTGAGTTTGCCAAACAATGCTTTATCATAACCAAACCGGTTTTGATAATTTCTTGTTGTTTCTGCTCGTTTGGCTAGTTTGCAAAAGTTTTTGAAAGGCAAGTTTGACGCGTACGAGTAGCTCATTTGCATAGTGCAGCGCGTGCACTTTGAAGTCAGAGTCGGTGTTTTCAGATTGTCAACAAATCGTGACAAAGATTTGTTTCGTTGTCTTTTGTGCTGAGATGCTACAACAGTTTTCACCAACGTTCGCCAAAAGGCTACTAACATCACGTGTGTTTCCTTCACATAGTGAAACTTTCACCGCGAAAATAAAATAGACAAGGAGTTTTGACTCAGTCGACAAAATTGAAATCTTTACTTCGAGTTGATTAAAAGCGTCATCGTCATTTTTCTGATTATTTCTGCTGTATTCACATATTTCCAGCTAAGCTTTTAATATGTTCTCAAACATTAATCAACCTTAAACATATTCAAAAACTAGAGATACTATATGAGTTCGATGTACGTTTTCACACCAAGGTGCGAAGTCCAATTTGTCATGTTTTACTAGCTGTGCAAAACAACCATAAGCGAGCGCTCTTATTCATCGAAAACAGAGAGTTTATTGGATTTTTACACCAACAAACCAAGCAGTATCTACAGACATAAACCTATTGTCACTTATTGGGCCTAAACGCTGCTACATCCAAACATATCCAGCTAGTTTTTTTCTGTGTTATGGAGAAGCTGTTAATCTTCTTCATATTTGAAATTTAGATTGGAGTAATGTGAAGTTCTTGCAAAAGAGAAGCGGAACTCAACTTGGTAAGCGATATAAAGCGGGACATATTTTATACCTAAATTCGGCACTGTCTTACCTCAAACTAGAGCAACTTACGGCGAAAATACTTAAGTAAAATTCCAACAGCCATAAAGGCGTCGAGTTGTGGGGCAAAAGCATAAACTATTTTGGGAATTTCGGACGCCATTTCCCCTGCGCGGCATCCGCGAAAATCCTCGCAGCAATGTACGCGCGTGTGCAGCAGGCGATGGCGCAATTTGTTCTAAAAATAGAAAAATTGTCCCATATCATGGAGCCAACCCCAATACTGGAAATGGCGCGCGCTTACGGTCTCCGTCCCTGATTATGGCTCCTGCTTTTATTTAATACGGCAAATAAATAAATAAATAAATAAATAAATGATGATGATGATGATGATGATGATGATGATGACGTGAGAAGAGCTTTATTTCCCGGATTTATGAATATTTTGTAAGATATACCCTGTAAGTCAATAATGAGAGTTTAGTACAATTACCTTTGAAAATAAGTAGTATAGTAGTTGGGGCAACGAGCACAGTTTCAATATTGTTTTCTATTTTTGATTTTGTGCTCGTTTCCCCAACCACTTATTTTTGATTTTTATATACCACTAAATCTTTAATTTTTTATTGTTCATTTTTTTCGATTGGATTTTAAAGACTGAAATTTTTCTATATTATTTTTCCAACAATTGAACACTGGAAAAAAACAAAATAATAAAAACTAAAGAAATAAATATTGAAATCTAATTTTTATCCAGACCAAAACCCGGGACATCAGTCTGGAACTAACTCTCTTTCCAACTGTAATTTGGTTACTGTAATTTGGTGACTGTAATTTGGTGACTGTAATTTGGTTACTGTAATTTGGTTACTGTAATTTGGTGACTGTAATTTGGTGACTGT
>JAEMPF020026208.1:0-28015 GCA_022496165.2 Catalaphyllia jardinei
AATTAGAATTGAATTGAATTGAACTGAGTTCCATTTTGTTCCATCATGACCTTGTCTGCTGCAGATCTTGTTCAGCGGACCTCCTCCATTGTATTTTTGGCCCTCCTTGTTTTCTTTGGACTCCCTACCTTCCTTCATTTTAGGTTCTCTTTTTACCTGCAGATGGATATGATGATTTTTGCTGCAGGCTCGCTGTTTCAGCTCAAGTCATTGTTGTTAGTGCAGAGTAAGAACCTGTCAACCGTTTTTGTTGCAAATAGTTTACAATAGGTTAATGTAGACATATTTTATAGGGCAACCTTCAATATTCAACCATGAGAACTGCTCAAAAACTGGAGAATCCATGAATTTAGACTGTAGTGTGCCTTGAAAAATTGAACAACAGATGCTTAAAATTAGTTTAAGTAAAAAGAAAAACAAATATTAATTTTTATGGTCAGTCGTGAACAACACTTGGGTTCTTGAGCAAGGTCTTAAAAATGATGTCTGGTCCATACTTGACACTCTCAAGAGTTTGCTAATATTTTTTAGTTAATTGTTTCATGTAAAGACATCACAAAATGTAAGCATTTTGCAACTACTTACATCAAGTAAATTCAAAGTTCATGTCAACTGCCATTATGGACAAAGTGTTATGCTTTGTTCTTTCTAATGTCACTTAATGAAACAAGTTCGCAGCTCTAAAATTAAAATCAATGAAGCTGTTGCAAAAAGAATTTGAGAGGCCTCAAACACAAGGTATATGGTTTGTAACAAATAGCATCAATTCACAATCCATCGAGTGAGACTTTCAATGTTTACAAACAATAAGGTGCTGAGACTGCAGAGTATATGGACTGGAAGTCGTCTTTAAGGTCTTACTATATGCTTTATAATGATACAGTTGACTACTGATAACTCAACCTCCTGCTAAGTAATGTTCATTCCTTTCAGGCTATTTCCTATATAATTTTACCCTTGATAACTTGAACTTCCGATAAATCAAACCTTTTTCTATTTCCCCTGGAGGTTTGAGTTATAAGGCTAGGAGTGGACTGTATTTCATATTAAGGCTACTTTGTTAAATTGAGCTTTCCAGCAACTTTCTTTTATCATGGAAACTTACTGTAAATTATACTTCAGAAGTCTTCAAATATACAGGGTTGATTATACTACCTATGACATGAACTCAGTATGGTACAATGCAACACCACATATATATGGGTTATTGACCAAGCATGGGATCAAGATGGCTGGATACTGGCCGAGTTCGTTTTTTGCATGTTCATAGACTGATACAGAGTTGAGGTCTATAAACTCACAAAAAAAGTATGAGGCCAATATCCAGCCATTTTGACCAAAAAAGCTTGGTCAATAAAGGATTTATTATTTGGCTTAGGAGACATTTTTCTTGCAGGACACGGTAGGTAATCCCGAGCGGGCAAGATAGCTCCATCTTGCCTGCTCAGGTAGCCAATGACAGCAGGTGATTTGGTTCATCTTGCCCGCTCATGGAGCTAGCCATATAATATAATAAAATCTTGATGAGTTCCTTGTTGCATTTCTCTGACTAACAAAGTACCTATTCACTCAGTTACAGACAAGCTCCTTATTACATTTACCCGACACAGTTCAATGACTGTTACAATGTTGCAGTAGGACTCCTCAATACCGGCACAAACCATGGTGTCGATGTCAAACGTGTGATATTAGTTGGTGACAGTGCTGGCGGCAACTTAGCTGCAGCAGTTTCTCATTACCTTGCAGTGATCTCTGAGAAGCACTGTAGACGGAATTTTCTAAGAGCTCAGGTACGCAGTTGAACTACATACAGAAATTCTTGTTACTGATTGCCTTTCATTTCTTGTTTAGTTAGTTGTGAGACATAAGTTTTTAAATCTGTTAGTTGACATTTGCGGTGCTTAATTTGCTTCTGATCAAAAAAGAGCATTTAACAACATACCGTCTGTTTGAAAAGAGTTCACGAACACAGAAATGAGTGAAATTCAATTGAGAGTAATAAGACAGCCATGTCCGTAGGAGGAGGAGGTGGGAAGGGGGGGTACTCTCAGAAAAATTGGGTGGGGACATGTGCAGTCTGCTTACCTTACCCTTAACACCCTGTTTCAGACCTGCCTTATAGTAATATTTATTAGTTCCTTAGTTCAGACCCATGTTAAATTGCAGCCTGTAAACATAACATTACAGTGGTTGCTGTTCTGTGCATCATGGGATAGCTTTAAGCTTCCTCAATTGAATATAGTTTATTCGACGAACCTGTAGATTTACATAATTGAATGGCTTGGTGCAAGACGGTTGTAAGTGACTTTTTCGGGTAAAATTTTTTTTCCTTCAAAAGTGCCTGAAGTTTTGCATGTGCTTTTCAATAAAGCAGAAAAACATTCTCCTGTATCTTTTTTTGGCTAAAATTCTCTACTTTTTCCACGTTCTTTGTGCACGCTTCGATATTTTGACTTCGTTTTTCTCAGAAGCAAAGTGCAAACCACCCAAAAAAAATTACATGGGAATCTTTTACTACTTAATTGAAAAGCACATGCAAAAATTCAGGCACTTTTGAAGGAAAAAATTTTTTTTACCCGAAAAAGTCACTTACGACTGTCTCGCACAAAGCCATTCAATTATATAATTTAAATACATCCTGGTAGAGACTTGCTTCTTATCAGCAACACAAATGCTACAAATCCACAGGTTGCGTTTCATATGTGACCAACCCATGACAGCAAATGAACATGAACTTAACAAACAAGGCACTGTTCTTAATAATTCAATAGCTAAGTGTTCACCTCACTACGGAGCACAAATTTATGAGAATTAGCCTTAGATTGGTGTTGCCAGTGCTCTACTTCTAAGGTCAAGTACTGTATCATAACTGGTGCTAAAATATGTTTGCATGACTCCCAATATATTAGAGAATGTACCCATATTGTGGAAATGTTTCTACTTTCAGATTCTCATCTATGCCCCTTTCCAGTTCTTGGACTTCAATTTGCCCTCATATAAAATGAATGCTGCAAATGAGATCCTTTCTCAAGAAGATCATGTGAATTTTGTCTCTTTGTACCTAAATGGTTCCACAGACCTCACAGAAATTCTTTTATCTGGCAATCATTCACAATATTTGCAAGGATCACAGTTTATGTCATATCTTCACAAGTCATCAGATGGTGTCATACATGAAGAGCCACCAACAAAACTGACCTCTCTTGCATTAGAAGCTCTGACACATTTTAAAGCATCCCCTTTAATGGCTGAAGACTTCAGGGGTGTACCGCCGACGTTTATTAGTACTGCCGACTTTGATGTTTTGAGAGATGAAGGTTTCTTTTATGCAGAGCGGTTACGGAGTGCAAAAATTAAGGTCAAACACAAAAACTATAAATCTTTTCATGGATTTGTAACATTGGCAACTGAAGGAGGACCAGCTATGACTGATGAAGGAGAAGAAGCTTTTGCTGACATAGTAGAGTACATAAAGGACATGACAAGCAGTTAGTGCTATGAAGGTAAAAAAAAATGTCTTGCATGCTCACAATCCAGATCTCTCATACATGTAATCATCAGATCTTGTCAGTTCTATAGGTGATTAGGCCATCATGCTACACAGGCTTCACTAAGGGTTGGGCACCCTGGACAAAGTGACTGGCCTACTGAGGACAATTTTTCTTGCCTGGTTTGACCGTCCAGAGAAAGGTTTTTTGTATGAAGAAGTTCAGTTCATTAAGACTTGCCCGGCTGTGAAAGCCAGTTATCCCCAAGCTGGAAATGTCAAAGAAACCCCTGCATTGTTGACGCAATCAACACCCACTGTTCAAGTTGCTGGCACTTTGGCTGTTTTCAATCTCATTCACCCAGCCTTCCTTATCTTTTCTTAGCAGTCCTAGAGTGTACTTGAACCCATCTTAGGTTTCCCATGCTCAGCTCATTGCGTGAAACAGTCATTCTTCTTTTTTAACTAGTTGGCTAAGCCAGATTTTATTTTGTATCTCTTAATTTGTACAAGTCATACACTTAGTACTTAATGTTAGTTCTTGAAGAGACAATTGAAAGTGATCAGGATAGCTAAAAAAATTCACATTTACATTCAATTTTTTTATCTTTTATCAACATTGCAAATGTACTGCTATAAATTTAATATCAGTTTAGAGATGTACAAGTTGCCAAATCAATACACTCAAGTGGTAAGTTTTTATCTGGGCTTAAAACTACACCAGTGTCTATAAGTCCAAACAATAATAATTATAATCATGATGTTTCATATTATATACCCACTGGGGTTACATGTACAGCTGTAAATACTGTTGGGCATTTTACTTTTTTAGTACTATGTACATTTAGTATTCACTGTCTCCAGTGATTTAATTGGAACTAACTTCTTAGTTAACTATTTATTGTTAGGTATTTTATTTATCCATAATATTATAGTAAGATTTTGTCAACAGTTTTCACATGTAACTGTTTTTGAAAGAAACCCTTTAAAAAGGACGGTAGACAATAAAGCTTGTCGAGTCAAAACAGAACACTTATAGTAGACAATGCTCTCTCATCCTTGATGGAGTGGAGAACAACCATCTTTTCAAGATAACTGGATGCAGGTTAATGTTGGTTTTTTAGTTTGTATATATAGAGAAAAGTACATGTAGTGTGTAATAAAGTAGAACAACCACAATCTAGGAAGATAGTTACAATTTTATTCATTTCTAGCCTGATTTACTAGGAAGATCATTTAGGATGTGACACAAGCAAATAATACGAAAACTGTGTAGAACTCAACAAGTGAGGACGCAGTGAAATAAAAAAGGAACAGCTCTGTGCAGACAATTTATTCTTTCTACATTGCTTATGTGATGTAATATTATAGAGCTATGACAAATCGATTACTGCCTAAGGATAATTTCATTAAAATATCATTCACAATCATGAATGGCTGTAATAAAATTCTGTTAATTAAAAACTATGAGTTTGGTGGAGAAATCATAAATTGGGGCCTTGAGCTTTCTATTGTGTCACTGTTTGAAACAATATTTCATTTATTTTACATAACCCACATTGCTCTCATTCTGAAATCAACATTAACTGAGTTGTTTCTAAAATCCATGATATGTAGTGTAAACCCCGGCCTGAGAAAGAGGTGACTGCTTGATGTTATTCACTAATATTATTCTAGACCCAGAACTGATTTACCGGTAACAAATATTTTTTCTTTTCGATGGGAATGAATTGAAGTAAAATAATAAGAAGTTTGGTTCATATTTTGTGATCGCCCAGGTGAGGGTAGTTCTGAAAAGAACTGTTGATGGTGACTGACGTTACAACAACCTGAGCGGAAGTCGTCTGCAGAGTCAGATAGAATTACCCTCAACTGGATGATCACACAATACAAACTACTGATGTACTCCTGGGTTCAAATCATTTACTAAATAAGAAATTGGTTTGCATGATAAGCCATAGCCTCCTACACAGACACCCTTCAGGCTCATCACTCAATTTGTGGCTAGATAAGCCATGACAAGAAGAAGCTGTTGTAAGCGATCACCAATGAGATCTGGGACTAGTGGCCACAGCGAGAAGAGCTGGTAGCTTTCAGGAATGAAATATCATAACTGACCACACACAGTATGGATGTGGAAGTTGGTTGACAATGTGTAGTGGTCAATCCAGACCTCATTACAAGGTGGCGATCCAAGTATTTTCTTTGGTGTGGTGCAAAGAATTTTAGATTTTAGGCCCTTCAGGCGTGAAGTATTTTTCCTAATAAGGGGGTTGGGGAGAGTATACTCAGAATGCAGTGTGACTCACTGCTGTCTCAGGATTCGTCACTTATGGCATCTTATAAACAAGGAAATTGAACGTCCAGTGTATATTTTTTGGTAGTCATTGTCACATATGGGAGATGTCGATTGTAGAGTTAATGCTGATGCATAAGTACACATTTCTCTAAAACTTTTAGCTGTATTATGGCCATTTCCTTCTATGAGACATGCCTGCAGAGGAACATGGTAGCTGTATTCAACAAAACATTAATATCCAGTCTAATATGATGAACACATACTACTGTTGAACCTCTACTAAGTGGCCACTCTCAGGGACGAGACAACTGGCTGCTTAATTGTGAAAACAACACTAAACATGTCCCAGTTTTCAGTTCATCAAATAAAAGTACAAACAAATGTAAGCACTTATGTCCAGAAATGCAGGCTAATGAGATTCAGTGCTCTCACAGGAAAGGGGACACTTTGTGATGCACATCATAAAGAGAATGCATCTCTTTTTAACCTGCATTTCTGGACATATCTGAATGTAAGTGGACAAAAAATAAAACAAAAATGGTTAAAATAGGTCCATAATGTGAACAAAAGCCAAATAAACTATTATTGTGTTTCCACATAATTTGTCATTTTTGATCTTCATCTGGTTAAAAACATCCAACTTCAAATCTCCCTGGCCATTTGATAGAGACATAAAACAAAACAAAATCACCCTTGGGGTGGCCATGGCTGCTTGTGATAAAGGTGGCTGTTGAACAGAGGTTTTTATTACAGTGTATAGCTGACAATTTTTCCCAGACTTTAACCTCTTCATAGAGGTTCGACTGTACCACAATTCCCTGCAGGTGCATCTCATGGAGGAAATTGTCCATTCTACCATTGTTCTACAACTCTTTAAGATAGTCAACTAAATCTTGAAACATTTGATTAAACTCTTCTGTTGTAAACATAGGATCATTTTGAACAAACCAAAAGGCATGATATGTCCTGTAACTGTAGTGTGTCACTTTAACTCCAGCATCTTGTAGACGTGCCTTATACAAAACATTTTCATCTTTAAGAACATCAAATTCACATGACATCAGTAAGGTTTTGGGAAGCCCCTTCAAGTTGTCCGCCATCAAAGGGCTTGCTCTGTAATCAGTGAGAGCATCCAAAACAACCTTAGGAATTCCATCTAGTGGCTTTATCTGAGGTTTGCGCCGCCCCTTCTCCTCAACTCCGATGTAAGAAGAGTACTTTGTGTTCTGAAGATGCTTTGAATGATTGTGTGCCAAAAATGAAGAAATCATGTCTGAAGTTCCTGTCAAGTAATAGGACCAGAAACTTGCCATTTTGAGTGGTGTTAGAAATGAAGTACTTAGCTTTTTATAGGAAGGAAGCGAAAAGTCCATGAACTGTAGTGGGGGGTATATAAGAATCTGTAAGTAGAAACAAAAGCGAGATTGTTACAAGTAATTACGTCTCTATTTGAGCGCAATGGCTCATTAGGACAGCACTTATCTACAGTAGTCCCCGTAATATGATGCGACTATTACGAGTTTTTCTTCTGGCCCCCCCCCCCCCCCCGGATGGGATGTTAGTCTGTGGCAGGGTTAAACCCCCAGCATTAAAAGAGCTGGTTCTCATTCATACACCTGGACAATGCAAGGCACTGTGAGAGTAAAGTGTCTTACTCAAGAATATAACATAATGTCCCTGGCCAGGACTCGAACTCAAACCACTTGATTGAGACCCCTCTCCCCACTGTACATGCAGCGGAGCTACACTAAGGTGTCCTTACCTGAGCAGCCAGTTGTTTCCCTTCATCACGAAACTTAAGAGCTATGGCTGTTGCTAGGTTACCACCAGCACTGTCGCCGCAAACAACAAGGTGGCTAGTATCAATACCATACTTATCACCGGCGGCTAGCAAGGTCGTAACAACAGCATAGCAGTCATGGAATTGGGCAGGGAAGGTGTACTTGGGTGCTAATCTGTACCTGAAAATATAACATAACATAACTTTATTATTTCTATAGCGCAACAGTGTCACTCACTGCCAGCCAAATTCTGTTTCAAACCTTAATGGACCGGGGAAAACTGATAGTGTACCAGATTGCTTGCAAGCAACTAATGGTTTCTTTAACTCAAAGTGGCTAGAAATATTCACTTCCCTGGCCTGGCTAGATAGTATGTAGACTAGGGTACTTTTAAAACAATTCACAGCTTGCAGAATTTTACGTAATGTTTTTTTCCAAGGCTGCCTAGGCACGAGTTTTGATTTTTCCTGCTAAGATAAAGAAAAGTCTCACACTTGCAGAGAATAGTGTTTAGCCTTGGTATCTTGGAAAGCCTTGAATTAAAGAGCCATTAATCACCCCTTAAGCTCTCCTCCAGTCTGTTTCATATTTTAAGAACTAACAGTGCCCTGGCACTGTTGTTTGCATTGAGTACACAATGCTGCCTTGAGCTACTTGAACCTTGGGCAATATGGAGACCCCCCCCCCCCCCACGATTACCCAACTGATTTAGTGTAAATCTACTAAAAGCGAACCTAACCCCAAAATATGTTTTTTGTTTAAATAAATCTTTGCACCTGTTTGAAATGCAATGTGACTTTTTGCCCCTTTTAATAACCCTAATCTTGACTTTTTACAGCCTGTAAAAGTAAAAGTTACGAAATCTGGCCATCATCTGTTGCACAGCTGAGCAAGTAAGGGGTATGAGTCTATTCCTGGTTTGATGTCAGAAACCTCAGACTTTGTATGCATGTTTACAAAGACTTACTAATAGATGCAAATCCTTCTTTGATGTCAAACCAGGAATAGACCCATACTGCTCACTAGCTCGGTCGTGCAACAGATGATGGCTAGATTTTGTAACTTTTACAGCCTATAAAAAAGTCAATATTTAGTTTAAAAAGGCGCTGTGCATTTCGAACAGATGCAAAGATTTTTAAGCAAAAAAAAAACATTTTGGGGTTAGGTGCACTTTAAGGCGATAGAAATCTCAAACTCATATGTAATATAACCATCTCCCATGCTGTGTGATACAAATTTAGGTTAACAAGTGACTGCCCTTTTGTATGTTCACTTACTCAACAGACACCACCACAACATCAGCTTCTTTAGCCAAACGAGAAATCACTGAGTGATACATATCTAAAATAAAAGACCAAAGCAATCAGAAGTGTTTTTAAAATGACTTTTTGGCCAAGACAGGGATGACTATAAAGGCACTAAGTAGAATTCTGACCAGGATTTCTAATGAGAAATTACTCCTGCAGGATTGCCTAGCTGGATGATGGTAGCTAGAATTCTCACTTGGATTCTGGCTGGAAACCTGTTAAATATTTGGATTATTTTTATTTTTAAAGACTGTCAAATTCAATATTTCTTGGCATTTTCCACAGCCAGGTCAGCACATGATTATGTAAGGAAAAATTGTCCCATATAGTTTAGGCATTTCTTACTAGTGGCGGATCTAGGGGAGGGGCCTGGGGGGCTGCCCCCCCTTATTTTGGGCAAAAAAAAGAAGAAATGACTGAAGGGAAAAAGGCCAGCAGGGCAAGTTATCAAGACTGGATTTGCCACTGTACTATGATTATCAGTTCAGTAGGGCACAACAGAAGTTTGGTGACAAAGTTTGGGCCTTGAAATTACAGTGTTGTCATTAGCAATTTACCTTCAGTTGTTGCTATTGGTAATGATATCGACAGCTGCATGTGGCTTGTCGTAACACCTACATTTTTGTGCATGTTGCTGCTAATGATGTCAAACGTGACAAATTGTCACTGGAAATGGAGTCAGTTGCCCATGACAACAACATGGTTTTCATGTTGAAACCTGGTGACCAAACTTTTGTGGCACCTCTCAACTGATATTCATAGTAAAAGAAATCTAGCCTTGAATACGGTGGTTGTGCCTGCAGAACAAGCAGCAGTCAAAACTGTACTGTCATAAGGAGTCTAGAGGACATAATAAAGCCTTATTATTATTTGAGGACATTCATGCCCATTGCTACTGCGCATCTCTAGTGCACACGCTATTCATTAGGCACGCATGTGCCATGTCATGTGTGTAAAAGCGCACGCACCAAGTGGAAACTCAACAAAATATAGAGCTGAAAACCTTCGCGTTAATTTGGTGTGCAAATATATTTGTGGGATGTTTGGTGGCCCCCACTTTTTTTTCAGCAGATCACTTCCTTTTGTGATTCTTTCCATTGTACTAAAAAACAAAAAGAATCTGTACATGGGAAGTTTTAGTTATTTCTCATATACTATTCAAATAGGGTCCACGTGATACGCCTTGTCTTCAAAACGAGTTCGGTGACCCCCCATTTTTTTACGTTTTTAATCTAATCTTATCATCTACCTGCAGTCAAAGTTTTAAAAAAATCTGTACATGGGGAATTTAGGGCGCGAACGTCCTTAATATTTATTCATATGTAATATGATTCGTAACGTCCTACCAACAGTTCCAATTGTCCATCCACCGCCGTGCAGGAAAACAAGCCCAGTTGATTTCTTGCCTGTGTCAAAATTCTTTGGTTTGTAAATACGAACAGGAATGTTGGCTATCCTTTCATCTTTGATTTCCAAGAACCTTTCATGGTCATGATCTTTTTTAATGGCAGATTTCATTGCAACAACCCAGCCCTGTATTGTCTTCTCATTTTCCATTGGCGAGTTACCGATCCCAATCAGTGAAGCTGTATACCCCTTGAAATAAACATCAGGACAAAATAAAGTCAAAGATTTACGATTTACGCAAGGCCAAAATTTTCAGGAAAATAGCAGACACCAAATGTCCCCCACCCCTCGCCCCCAAGTCTAAATCCAAGAGCTCAACGATTACAACTCTGGTCAAGGTCAGAGTTGGGAAGGGCAGTGAGGACCACCTCGATCGGTCTCTACAACAGCCACTTTTTTGGCTTCTCTGGCTGGTTGTTGTACAAACATACAAACAAACATATACTTTTTGATAAGGACCGACAAGGCAGGTCTGAATATCGCAATCCTACGGCTGGTGTGGACCTGCCATAAAATTTAATAAACCTGATATTCTACAAAGAACGAAAATCTTGTGGAGAAGCACGCGACTGCACAAAATGGCCACGTCTTGTTTACACATGCATAGCTATAAATATAGGCTGATGCAAAAGCTTGAGAAAGTTTGGGAGAATTGAAAAGTATACATAACCAAACTTGATTACCTGGGTTTCAGGTTTATAAATTCCATTTAGCTAGATTTCAGGTTTTCTGCGACTCTGCCCAACAAGCTAAGGCCCAATATCGCTCGAGGTTACAAACAAAGTATACCATTATGTATTAAAAACAACAATAACAAAATACATATTCAAGGTATGATATTTCAGTTTTTATCATGTTTCCATGCTGATGTACTTAACTTCACATCATTACATCTATTAAAGACTGCTCCGCATATTCTTTTCAACCATCTGTTGTGGTTCACTTACCAGAAATTCAATAACATCAGAGCCAACACTCAGCACTCGCAGACCGGTGAACTGATCGTCAGGCATTCCTTCTGGCATGATTCGATTAAAATACATACCAACGATAAATGAGACCAAGATCGTGAGAAACCCAGTGAAGATTAAACAACAGTTCGGCATGTTCGCCGCAAAAGTAACTGCACTATTAAGAAACGAGTGTTGCGTGACAAACTTAACCGTGACGTCGACTGTTTGCCAATCTCGTGCGCGTTCCCAACAAGCGAGGCGATTAGACTCGTGAAGGGGTGCTAGATTAAAATTATGCAGTTTTTCAGCTTAATAGCTTCATTCATTTGGAAACCAGTGCATTTGGAATTTCAGAGTAATAGCGGTGCGTAACTTAAGGCTATTTTATGTCAGTCACGTTACTTAGCAGCCATTTGCAGTCGGGGGCTCCGCTGGACAAGGGTAACGAAGGCTCGTAAAGTAACAATTGACGCCTCAGTTTTTACCGGATTTACTTTCTTACGCCCCAGCTAAACCCCAGCTATAAACTGCTCCTGGGTCTCCGAGAATGTGTCACACTATTTGATTTTCGCGTCTCTTCTTTGTTCAAAGGACGCCAAAAGGGCTATATGGGGACAAAAATGACTAAAACATAACAGGACTTCTAAGGGACAGGGGGTTTCCTGCAGCTCACAGTGACATGTCACTATAAACTCAAGGGCGAAAACAATATATAAGGAGCACTTCTTTTTTCAAAAGTTTTTTCTTTGAGGCCTTGAATTGGTGGGGTTTGTTTTCGGGATAAGGAGGTTTATAGCGTTGAGCTTTACAGTGAGTTGATTTAATACAGTTTAATCACAGCTAACAAACAGGGTAATAATAATAATAATAGTAATAATAATAATAATAATAATAATGATAATAATGATAATAATAATGATAATAATGATAATATAATAATAATAATAATAATAATAATAATAATAATAATAATGATAATAATAATAATATTAATAATAATAATAGCATTAAGATTTGAAGAGGGAGATTGGAAAATTATGGGGTATTAGGCAGCAGGAAGTGGTACCAGTAGTGGTTGGTGCCCTCGGAGCAGTTAGCAAAAGGTTGGATACACGGCTTGATAAGCTGGGGATTACCATTAGGACGGGATTGCTGCAGAAAACAGCGTTATTGGGAACAGCAAGAATCCTGAGGAAGGTGTTGGAAAGGTGAAGGAGAAGGAATGACCCAAGGGACCTTTGGCCATTGGCTATGGCTCGCTGCCTTGGTGTAATGTCGGTACAAATATCTACCAGAGCTCAAGCATTACATTTACAATAATAATAATAGCCCTGACTGCTTTGAGGCAAGAAAACAATTGCCTTTGCTTCTCAAATGGTTTTATTTGAAGTTTTTAACTCAGTTAAACACAAAACGTTTCTGCAACGACGTGTCCAAAATATGCTTGTCAGTTAAGCGGGACAAAACAATCGCCTTGCTAGTTTGTGGTAACAGTCTGATTGAAGTGTCATACTCAAGCTGTTTTCTTTGTCTCATTAGGTTCACTCTCGCATTTTTCAACTTTGCTCTTATCCTCTCGTTCTTCATTTGCGGGCTCAGCGTCGCGCGCTCTTTCACTCTCTGGTTCGCGGTCACGCGTCTTCTCTCGTGGGCGCTCGCGTTCACGATCCTTGTCACGGTCAGTTTTTCGATCTCTGTCACGTTCTCTTCGATCGTCGCGGTATCGATCACGCGGTTTTTCGTCACGAGTTCTCCTCGTATCACGTTGCGGTTCACGGTTCTTTTCCCTACTCTTCGGGTCTTTGCTCCTCTCTTTTTCTGCAAGAAATCAACAGAAATCTCAGGCATAACACACCAGGACAACACGGCCGTATTTTTTAAGAATACTAAGTCGGTAGTCAGGAGTTTTAGGGAGTTTATAAGCAACGGCAACGGCAACGGCAACGGCAAAGACAAAGACAACGTCGATTACAAAATGAATTTATATTTTACCAACGAATCTCGCAAGACTTAAGGTTCATTAATTTTGTCTATCAGTTATCTCGGCTCTCATAAGATCTTGTAAGAAAGACACTTTGATTATACAATTCTACTGAAACCCGTACATCTCTCGCGGGTTTTTCGTTTTGAACGGTGCCCTACTTGCAATGTTTGTCATTGTCTATTGCTATTAGAGTACAATGCTGTGGGCCTATAGTGGTCTATAGACAAGACAAGGTGATACGCTTCTGACAGGGCCTTATATCACTTATAACCTCACTTATAATCCCGTTATATATTAGGCGGTTTTAGCGGCATTTTGCAGTTATAACGGCAAGCTTAGGTGATACCACTTGGTAGTCTTTCAATGTTGATAATAAAACTGATCTTCGTTTTACGAGAATGACTCTTCAACCTATACCCACTGAAATCAGTTAATTACCTCGTGTTTCAGTTGTTTTCGGCGAGTCTGCTTTAGAACTTCCTCGTGAAGCTGATCTTGGCTGGTAAATAGCTCGATCAGGTCGGTCCTAAGAGGAATCACAACATGAAGTCGGCAATAAAGGAGTCTTAAAGCGAGCGAGTGCTTGAAAAACAGGAGAAGTTTGGGAAGAGCGCAAAAAGGTGGCCACAAGAAGGGCGACCAGATACAGAATAAAAATCAAGAATATTCAGCGATCACCTACCCTAAGTGCCAGAGTTTTTGTCTTTTTTGTTTTTTTTCTTGGTGGAGTAGCCGCTATGGAAGTGAGTGGCTTCACGAAGAAACCAAAAAACCCTCTGGCACTCAGGGTAGCGCTCACCCATCTAAATGACCACACTGAAGACTATTTATGTACCCTTACTGCAGAAAATTATAGAAGTTTCAAGGTTAACACTCGCTAAAAAATGTCCGTTCCGTCAAATTTCTAACTGGGATATATTTTTGATCAAACCATAGTTAGCAGAGGAGACAAACTATGATCAAACATCAATTCCCCTTGCAAGACAAAAGTGCAGGCTTTCAACTGATAACAACTTCACTTTTCATTCTTTTCCAAGTCTAGAAACGGCGCTCAAGATTAGTCCTCTTCTAATTCCTTCAAATCCCCTATAATTAACGATTTTATTTTTGGTTTAATGCTCTAAAACATAGTTTCACAGCGCTTTTGAGATGTCACGCAGTAGGCTAGCTATCTATCTCCGAGTTAGTAAGGGTACATATGAATGTTGTGCCGCGTAGCACTATGAACACAAATGATGTAACAGAGAATTAACTCTGAAGTGTAACTTTTAGTGCTAATTTAACCCATGAATAACCCACTGGGCATTAGCCCTAGTAAAGGGAATCAGGGAACCACACGAGGTAAAGAAAAATCTTTTGACCTCGGTGGGAATCGAACCCACGATTCCCTCCGGATTAGATCTACCGTTACTCTGCCGACTGAGCTACGAGGTCGGACAGAGAAAGTCGGGGTCTATACGGATGGTGAATCGCGGCGAAGAGAAAGTAAGGGTACATGTGTAAATGATGTAACAGAGAATTTACTCTGAAGTGTAAATTTTAGTGCTAATTAAACCCATGAATAACCCACTGGGCGTTAGCCCTAGTAAAGGGAATCAGGGAACCACACGAGGTAAAGAAAAATCTTTTGACCTCGGTGGGAATCGAACCCACGATTCCCTCCGGATTAGATCTACCGTTACTCTGCCGACTGAGCTACGAGGTCGGACCGAGAAAGTCGGAGTCGATTAGGATGGTGAATCGCGGCAAAGAGAAAGTAAGGGTACATACGAATATGAACTGACCTACGAAGTCGGACAGAGAAAGTCGTAGCTCAGTCGGCAGAGTAACGGTAGATCTAATCGGGAGGTCGTGGATTCGATTCCCACCGAGGTCAAAGGATTTTTCTTTACCTCGTGTGGTTCCCTGATTCCGTTTACTAGGGCTAACGCCCAGTGGGTTATTCATGGGTTTAATTAGCACTAAAATTTACACTTCAGAGTTAATTCTCTGTTACATCATTTATCTCCGAGTTAAGTTTAGCCTCTGTTTCAAAACGAGTCTTCGTGTGAAACCTTTCATATGAAAATGAGTTCCGCCTGTAGGTTTATTTCCATGCAAATCAAAAACATTTTCGTAGGAAACTGAGATTTTCCACGAAAAATCGTTTGGAAACAGAGATACAAGGAAACAGAAATAGCCCATTGCAGAAACGTGAGTGCGCAAAATTAAAAAAAAAAAACGTGAGAGCACTGGGGCGAGTTTCGTAATTGATTAGATTGAAAATCTGAACATTTAAACTGAAATGTTAATGAATGAAAAGCTACTCAACCAAGCTTAAGAGTTTTCCGCGGAAAATTGTCCAAATGGGAGACTTGCAAAAGTTGCAAAATTCCATACAAATCCTTATAATTTTGTGGCCTGTCTACCCAATAATCCATACAAACTCTCTATGTGGGGGACATTTAATTTGAAGATCTACCACTTTGCCATCTTCCCCCTCCAAATACTTCCATTCATGGCTAAGACTCTCAAATTTAGTTGACCTTTCATTTGAACATCTTAGTTTTTCAAACAAACGGTAAACAACCATACCCTTTCCCAGTCCTCTCACGTCTCTGCAATGGACCATGACTTATTAAAAGTCACGAGCTAAAGGGATTACCATACATCACTTTTTCTGTTTTTTTATTTTGGTTTTTACCTTGTTTCGTAGTCGCCGCTGTTTGATCGCTTCTTCTTCGCTTCGACTTTTATCGTCCTTTGAATTTCCCTTGGCTTCCTCTCCTGGAGGGACATTACCACCAGCCTCTCCACTGTCTTTTGCCTTTTTTTCATTTTCCTTCACTGAGTCGCGAGTGTGTTCGGCCTTGTCTCGCTCTTTACCGAGTTTTACGCCTTTGTCAGAATCGGCTGCTTTCGGCAAGGTTTCTCGGTCTTTCGGCTTGTTTTCGGGTTCTCGAGTTGGTCGCGAATCTCGTCGACTGTCGGGTCTTCGGTCTCGTCGGCCACTCGTGTCACTCCCACCGTCTTTCCGAAAGCGATCATCTCGTCCTCGATCACTTCCAGAACCTTCCGAAGCATCCCTTCGATCTCTCCGATTGGTGTTTCGTCTGTCTTCCGGACGTCGCTCGTCGGAGCGTCGGCTGTCGGGGCGCCTTCCGAATCTTCCCGAATCAGGTCGACCCTAAAATATAAGGAAAGAAAAGAACAAACGAAAGTCACGATTTTATCACACGAGAAACGATGAACAAGAAATATTCAGCTATCACCGACCTTTTCTTCTTTTCCTTTGGAAAGCAATTTTGAGTCTGATTTGTCCTTTGAAGGTGGAGAAGTCTAAAAGGCAACCATTATGAAAAGAATTGTTTACGGTCTGTGACACAGGACAGTTGTCCATACATCAAACAATTAGAATATTTTGTCTCCAACTGCTATACCTTTGAGTCTTTGCTGCCTTTTCTATCCATCTCATCTTTTCTGCGACTTTCTTCTTTACCTTTTCCATCTTTCCTCCTTAGAAGATAAAATAATTAAAAAAATTAATTAATTAACAGTTATTGGTTTACTTTGAGCCTTCTTTGTGTCAAAGATAAGATTAACACTTTCGCAACTGTTATATATTTTTATCTTGAGCATTAACCTCAGATATAATAACTTGTTACTTATTTTCATATTTTACATTTTGTTTTTTTTTTCCAACACAGTGCACATCTAAGGCGGCATCCACATTTCGCGGGAGGAATTTGAAAACGCAGCTTTATTTCTGCTATTTGACCCTGGCACACGCTGGTCACGTGCTTCTTTGACATTTGAGAACATCAGGGAGGGTTCCTCTCAAATCAGGAAATTTGTCACGTTGATCTTCGATCGAATTCAAAGCATCGCACTACGACCGCCATTTAGGGAGTCTAAGATAACCACGACGCGACGGCAACAGGAACGTCGCTAAACAAAAGGTTAATAAGGAAAACAATGGTTCTGCACGTGCGTTATGAATTTTTGTACATTTCTTTGCCGTCCTCTGCAAAACAACAACGTGAAATGACCAATTCTGCGTTGTCTGAAGAACGTGAATTACGACGGCTAATTTTTTAAAATTCTATTTGAAATTTACTGCGGTATCCCAGATTCAGTTTCGTGATAGCTTTGACAGTGACAAACAACGTAAATGACTTAAGAGTATCCCGAGATTCGTGGGTAAATTATAAATTCATTTTTTAATCGACGATGTCTTCGGCGTCGCCGTAAGCTTCTTAAAGTCCCTTTTACCTTCTCTCGCTCCGGGAGGGCAAGGAAGATGAGAGACCCTGAGAACGAGGTCGATTGTGGACGGAAAACATTTGATGCGTTTTCAGAGTAAACCTTCATTTTTCAAATTCCTCCTGCGTAGTGTGCACAGAGCATAACAACTGTTAATCTTACTCGTCTTTAGGTTTTTCCTCCTTGGGAGGCTGACTTGCTGTGCTTTTAGCGCCTGAATCTTTGTTGGAAGAAAAACTCGAGGTAGATGATTTCTTTGGTGACTAAACAAAACAAGAAAATGAAATCAGGCTAAACATCTAGCGATTTTCTTTACACATGGACCTTCCAGTCTTCGAACTATCTTATTTTTCCTTGCATGGAGTTGCTAGTTGTAGCATAATATTAAACTTCTAGACTCGTTTGCAATGAAAACTTTCGGCATGATCTTTGATAATATTGCGGGATGTAAAGAGTGCTTGCTAGAATTGCGAGCTCCTGTTTGACACAAAGCTAACAGCTTTACATAACTTTAAAGCTAACAGCTTAAACATGACTTAATCACTATGGACCTGCTTCCTTGCGTGGCAAGTAAGTTTACCTTAGAGAGTTCCTCCCTGTCAGGTCTTCTCTTTTTCTCTGGTGTACCACGCTATGATCAGCAAAAAAGCAAAAACAAAGAAAAAAATAGGCTGGTTATTTTTCTACCCAACTTGCTTCCTCACGCAAAACAGAGGTGGCTGAGGCCATTTGCATGCATTACTGGTGGCATAATATTAGCCAATCAGAGGCCATGTTTACTGCGCTGATATCATGCAATATCAAGTCACTGACCTCACATGGCTAGAATATTTTATTTTATTTTATTTTGCCACACACAATGAATTACAAGATACTAAGATAAATAGGTACATTAACATTAAATTTAAAACTTGTCAGTAGATTACTTGGGAGGAGTGACTGTACATGTGGCGAGGAAATCTCAGAGAAGCCGAGCTTATGAGGAATAGAGATTCCCCCCCCCCCCCCCCTCCGCAGGCAAATATCATGGCCACTGGGCTGAATAATACTGTAATACTGTACCTTTTTGGTACACTTCAGTAGCATTTCTGATTATCATACTCTTGGTCTCACCAATGATGAGTATTTCAGCTTGACTGCATCTCACTAAAATACAAACCATGGCTTGACCAACTCGAGTGATATGTGCTGAAGGATACCAAAAAGGTACAATTAGGTATAAATACCTTGTACTCTCGGCTACTCAAACCTGAGATCACTAGCCAGGTAAGATGTGTAACTGTACGCTAACCATTAGGCCTGGACACTTCTGTCTGATCAGATTCTACCATCACTAAACCTAGAGATGATACATTCATCAATGGCACTTACAGAAGACACAGGTCTGCCGCGTGAACTCCTTTTCATTTTCAAATACTCCAGTAATGGTGTACTCATCTTTGTTGTCTCAGATGAAGCTGGGAACCAGAAACACTCAAACTAAGTATGACTGACACTACAATGACCAAAACACCAAAACTATTCTGTTCTTCTATTCTTGGTCTGAAGTCATGCAAACCACCCTGTCCCCACCCAGCTGCTTCAAACTGACATACATTACATTCTTGTAATAAACCAGGTACAGTCCCACTTTCTTTTCCTTGCAGAAGCTTGTGCCTAAATTGTCTACCAATCAACAGCAGTCAGGATTTTTCTGGGAAGAAACCATCACGATGGTAAGCTACTGTACACTGTGACAGGTGCAGTGTATACAATGACAAGGTGCTGAGTGGTCCAAGAAAAAACATGGCAAACAGTGGGAAAGGAATGTATGTGGGTGCAAAGCAGCTGGTGGGATGAGGGGACAGAGTGCGCTGCAAAGTAGATTACTATTTTGCTAGCCTGCACTCAAGAAACATGCCACTCAGAAGTAATTTATTTCCCTTTTGAGAGGTAACTAAGCCAAGACTAATACAAATGACCATTAAACAACAGGTTGTTCTCATGTGCACTAGGTTCAGTTCATGGTAAGTTCAGCATTTAACCATGGCCTGAGCTGAACATTTTTAAAGTTGTAAAGCAACAAATTTTAAAAGTATTCACATTTTTTTGCTTCTATTTCCTCTAAATGAGCTTCAACACTTGGAGGTGGCTCTTCAGCTTTGTTGAGAGATTCAACAAATGCCAAGTAGTCAGGATCTAGTCATGAAATAAAGGATAAAAGCACAACAAATCAGTTAAATCTTTCTAGTGTCACAGCAAAAAAGAGAGAAAAAGAATCCCAAACAACCCAAGGTTGTATCAAACATAATGCTTAGAACAATAATTGAATGGCTTGGTGCAAGACAGTTGTAAGTGACATTTTCGGGTAAATTTTTTTCCCCTTCAAAAGTGCCTGAATTTTTGAATGTGCTTTTCAATTAAGTAGTAAAAGATTCCCATGTAATTTTTTTGGGTCGTTTGCATTTTGCTTCTGAGAAAAACGAAGTCAAAATATCGAAGCGTGCACAATGAACGCAACAAAGTGGAAAAAGTAGAGCATTTCAGCCAAAAAAAGATACAGGAGAATGTTTTCCTACTTTATTGAAAAGCACATGCAAAAATTCAGGCACTTTTGAAGGAAAAAAATTTTTACCGGAAAAAGTCACTTATGACCGTCTTGCACCAAGCCATTCAATATTATTATTGCAGGGCTTAAAAAAGCTTGAATTCCAGCTTGCACTTCAGATGAGGAGCTCTCGAATTTTGATTGCCCTTGGCAAGTCATAGTTTACTTCTTTTTTAATTGAGTTGCCAGATGACTAATGCCTGCTTAGCCACGACAACCAGATGGCCCTTTAGTTTCTTCAAACAGTGACAGCTGTTTTTTTTTATTTGTGCATTAAGATGGTAGTACAAAAAGGATTTGCATGCATGTTAAGGAAATGTCAAAAATACAGAGTTGCACACCTTCGAGAATGGATCCAATCTTAGGATCTTTTTTAACTTTCTTTTTAGGCACTGCTTGATATGGAGCATACTCCACAACAGCCGGATATTCTCCCCCTAGGAGGAAAAAAGGTAGTTATTTTTTTTAAAAAAAAAAATTAGTGTTGAAAGATTTGAACAAAATACCATTATTTATAATCCATCAAATATTTTTGCTCGCACGCGATTTGCCTAAACATGTCACGTGACCAAATATCCCTCAGCTAAAACTGGGGAATATCTGAGAATATACCCCAACTTTCAAAACTGCGCGCCTTGCGAAAAATATTTGAAGGATAATAAATACATAGCCTCCATTTGGGGTGAAAATATGCTTGGATATTTGTCCTTGGACATTATCTGTTCCTTGCAGCCCACAGTTTTCCTTGAGCTAGGCTCTCGGAAAACTGATTTCTTCTCAGAACAGATAATGTCTGCGGACAAATATCCTAGCATATTTTTGTGCCAAACGGAGGCTATTGTTTATATATCTTCATGTGGTTCCCAAAAAACATACATCCCCACCAGTTAGAATCTGGAATAAAAGTCTGTGTCAGGTCAAGTGGTCCCTATTGCTGAAGCTTATCATAGTTTCTGTAGTGTAAAGAAAACTGTAGCATAAAGAACTTTCATCTTAATGCCTGGATGGTATACTGCTCTTTCCTATGGTTATCCCCAGCAGAAAATTGATCAGTACCCAGTTAAACAGAACAGAACTTAAATCCATCAAATATTTTCATTTGCACACAATTGGTCTAAAACGTGACATCTGACTGAATTTTCCACAGCTAAAACTGGGGAATATCAAAGTAATATTCCCCAATTTTCAAGTTCCCGCATTGCAAGAAAGATTTTAAAGATAATAAACACAATTGCCTCTATTTGGTGCAAACATATGCTTGTACATTTGTACTTAAACATTATCTGTTCCTCAAAGCTCAGTTTGCTAGAGGAAAACTGTTCGCTTCTCAGAACAGATAATGTCAAATACCAGAGCATATTTTCATGCCAAATGGAGGCCATTGTTTATACTGTTACAACACAGCAAGCAGCTCGATTTGAAGTCCAGTGAACTAAACATTAGGCTGCTAGACCTTTCAAAATCCACCCATGGTAAAGTTGAGGTAAATTCTGTCTGAGAAGGATCAGTAACACAGTACATATGAACAATAAGGAGTTTTCAAAAGCCAAAAGTTTCAAGGAGAGTAAACAAGATACTAGAATTGCAACCACCCCCTTGTCCGAAAAATTATTTTCAGGGTGGGGAGTTGGGGGGATATTCTCTGGAGAGTATGAACATTTTCTGGAACAAAACTATTGTAGAAAACAAGAAAATATTCAACATACTTCTGTTATCCACAAAACAATGACCATCAAATTGATCTCAAAATGTTATTATGTCCTGTCCAAAAAAATCCTTTTAGGGGTGGGGAGTTGGGGGATATTCTGAGGAAAGTATGGAAATTTTCTGGGACAAAACTATTCTAGGAAACAAGAAAATATTGAATATACCAGTACCTCTGTTATCCACAAAATAATGACCATCAAATTGATCCCAAAATGTTACTATGTCCCATCCCTAAAATATCTTTTCCAGGGGTGTGGACTTAGGGGATATCCTGAGGAGAGTATGAAAATTTTCTGGAACAAAAATGTTCTAGAAAACAAGAACATATTGAACATACCTCTGTTATCCAAAAAACAATGACCATCAAATTGATCTCGAAATGTGATTATGTCATCTCTGTTTTTAAAGTTGATGTAAGCTCTTGAAAAAGATATGGGGCCAAAGCTGCAAACAAATTGTTAAAATTTATTCCTACTTTACTAATTACAGCCTAAAAAATATCTGTTCCAGTATTTTTCCCTAGTGTTTGGTGGTCCGTTCTGTCTACTGTACTCTGATGGCAATATTAAACAGATAAACTGAAGCAGAACAAAAGGAATTAAAACCTTTTTATACCTCATATCACTACCAACAAAATAGAAAAAATCATGCTCTGGCAGCCCACCAAGCTCTTCCTTCAGCTGTTCTTCAGTGAGTGATGGAGGAAGGCGTCGAATCACAACCTCAAAGGAGATTGGAAAAGAAATATGACTACACATATGCAAGCAGTTGACTTGACTTCCCGCACAAATGCATTTGAACAAGGCTAGACTTCAAATTGTTACAGTAAGGTATACCGTATACTGTAGTTCTAAAATAATTTTCCGGAAAATAATTATACAAAGCGTATTATTCAAATTCTATGTGAGTATTGACATATTTGAAAAGTTAACTTTGACAATGCTCTTATATTCCGAGTTGATGTGAGCTTAGTAATGATGCAAGTTTAGTGCAGGACATACGAAACTCGAAAGTGTTTAGCTAGCATGTAGAAAGATCGACAAACAAAATAGAGACCTAGCTAAATTCAGAACTTAGAGCGATTTAAATTAACACCTTTGTAGGAAACAGCAGCCTTTCTTTCTTGGTTTTGGAACTGGGTGGCTTTTCGATTTCATTTTTCCCCATTTCCGAATCAACGTTGAATTTCACGAATTTCACTACACGTCTACATCTTCGCCATCTTTGTTTTGGAAATACTAGTTCCAGTCTCTCGTCGCTTGTTGGAAATTTCGTTTATCAAAAACATCACGTATCAATTTTTCATGCAATCACCGCTGTTCGACGAAAATTCTTTTTCTTTCTTACTCCTCACGACCCTCACATGACTTCCTCGCGAAAATAAATTGCATGTGTCTCTACGAGAAATCACTGTAACTGCGTTAATTTTATTAGTTTTCACTCATGGAAAAGAACGTCAAGATGAAGAAAAAGGTATCTATTCATATTTTTATGCTGTTATACTTCTCTGTGAGAGTTTAGATAAGTGTTACGTTCTAAAAGTTTTATTTTAGCTTGTGTTTTGTGGTCGTCAATTTTTGAAATCTTTTAGGTTCTTCTTATGGGTAAAAGTGGCTCTGGTAAAACAAGCATGAGGTCGATTATCTTCGCAAATTACATTGCTAGAGACACAAGAAGACTAGGAGCGACAAGTAAGTCTCTTCTTTCGTTGATCTTTTATGTGTTTTGAGTTGGTTTTCTTCACTTAAAGGTCACGTTCTTTAATATTGTCATCTGTCAGTGCGTATGAAGTGACCGTTCCGTTCAGTGGTATAGCAGCTCTCGCAAGCTGCTTTTGTTTTATCATTGTAGCAGCTGTTATTGTTTTAGGGCTAGGGGCATTGTTTCTGTTGTTTGTTCTCTCACTGTACTTTCCGCCTTTTTTATTTACAGTTGACGTAGAGCATTCCCATGTGCGATTTCTTGGCAATTTGGTTCTCAATCTGTGGGACTGTGGAGGGTAAAAACCGTGTGCTTCAGTTTTAAGTAATATTTAAGCAAGAGTAATACCAGTTTCGCCCCATGGCGAATTTGCCCCCACCGAGTTCAACCCCATGAACTTATAGTGAACTTTCTAATAGTTTCCAGGCTCTTCGGTCAAAACATCAAAGGCCGGAGAAAAAAAATCAGTATTTTTTTTCTTATACAGTGATCTATCTAGAAATAGGCAATAGTGAGTCCTTGGACTCGCAAAGCCAAAAACCTGTGCGGCCCTTAGACAAAAGAGTGAGTCCCGTACAGCATTTTAGCTCATTTTCTGTGCAGAATGCATTGTTAAATACACCATTTTGCTAATGATCAGTTCCTGGTGAATTATGGGTAGATCCAGTTCTTTGTGGGGGCAAACGGGCAAAATTACAATTTCAAAAATGTCCTAAACTGGACGTTTGCCCCCAGAAAGGACTGGATCTACCCACAATTCAAAAGGAACCGATCGTTAGCAAAATGGTGTATTCGTGCGATATCTGTAGCTTTGTAACCTGGTAATTTCCTTGAAACTAGTTTGCAGGCTCTTTGGTAACAGGCCAGGAGGTTAAAAATTTGTCAAAAAACGAACTGGCATGTTTTTGACACTGTTTCAGGAAAAAAACTTCTTCAAAATAACTAATCTCTTTGGAATTTTTGCTTTTGGGGTTGTAAGGAAGCTGCTTTATTGTTAATATGGCACAACTTTTCTGTTTTATGCGGAAAACAGCTCTGATTATGCGGATGTGGATGTTGGCAAATTTTTATGTGGATCCGTATTGTTGCATCCTGTCAGATGCCCTGTTAAGAGAAGAAAGACAGAAGCCGTAATCATAATTGATTGCGTCCAAATGGATGCATGCAGGACTAAATTTGTGCATCTTTTTGGAAATTTATACATCTGAGATGTGGGACGCGTAGGTAGATGGATCACTGCTTATGTCATAATGTTCATGCTGTTATGCTGCTTTTATGACATAGTGAAGCCTCCGAAGTGAGTGAAGCCTTGGAGTTGACTGGCTCATAGCTGCCTGATCTTATCCTGGTTTCTGCAGCATAAAGCAGCTATGAGTATTTCTACTCCCCTTGGATGGGATACTAGTCCATTGCAGGTCAACCCCTTGAAATTTGTTAGGTTTCTCCAGTAATTAACCAGTGCCCAATAGGCCATTTATACTCCTGGGTGGAGAAAGGCACTGTGAAAGTTAAGTGTCTTGCCCCCAAACACAACACAGTGTCTCTTACTTGGGCTTGAACCCAGACTGCTTGATCTAGAGACAAGCTCACTAACTAGTTGCTACAGCTGTAGAAGTGTAAACTAGGGTTTAGTGTGAGGTACTTACATGTACTTGTAAGAGTGACAGCAAACCCTGCCAATCTGTATTCAATGTAGCAAGAGTTACCCTCTAGTTTTAGGGGTCAAAACAGGGACTAACACCAACAGCAAATGTTTCAGTTCTTTTCAAATCCTCAACTATTATGTTGTTAAGACTTGGGAGTAAAGTCTTAGTAAGGGAGTAAAGCCTTAGTAAAAAACAATCATTACCTGCTCTTACTTTTTGCAGACAAGAGGCATTCATGGAGAACTACTTTACAAGTCAAAGAGACAACATTTTCAGAAATGTTGAAGTACTTATCTATGTGTTTGATGTGGAGAGCCGAGAACTTGAGAAAGATATGCACTATTACCAGACATGTCTGGAAGCTATTCTTCAAAACTCACCAGATGCCAAGATATTCTGTCTTATTCACAAAATGGACTTAGTCCAAGAGGATCAGAGAGATGCAGTAAGAAAAGCTTGTTATATATTAAGGATCCTCCTATTTATTTCCTTAAGTTGCATATAGTTGAACCTGTCCATGGAAGCCACCTTCGGTGAGTGGTCATATTTGGGAGATGGCCATTTTATGGGGAGATACTGTAGGGGTGTGATGTGACACCTGTTTTGGGAGATTGCAACATTTTTATGTTTGAAAATTCTCCTTGTAGCTTATAAATATACACTAGACCTTTCCTGCATTCCAACAAACAATAGTGCCAAGTCGAGGTTGGGGTGGACAAAAACACAGTAAATGAAGGCTTCGGTGGAAAAAGGGCGTTAGGGTTTTTACTCAAAAGTGAACTTTGTCAAAAATGCTCCAAATTTCACACACAGTTTTGTTTACGTGTGTCAAACAATGCTCTACATGTTTTTCCCCTGAAGTCTGCTTCCTTTTTGAAATATTACGTATGCGAAAAAACACATTTTTCCAAGGGCATTCTCTGGGGACCTTTCGTTAAATGAAAAACAAAAGAAACCTTTTGTTTTGCTAAGCGATGAAGTCACTATAATAGCTTCATTCTCTTACTACTGTTCGGTTAGCGCAAGCAGGTAAGGCACTGAACTTGCCAGATTCGAATTTGTTTTGCCCCAACACCGGTTCGATACAATGTCGCTCAATTTTTTTTTCCGTTCCATTCCTTTAGTTCTTTGAAAAATCAAGATATCTATTTAAAGTGCCCCTGTGACAAAAAATAACATATTTTTTTCCTTTGGATTTCAAAACTATGTTAACTAAACACTAAGTGACCCAAGTTTTAATCCTTGATTTAAAAAAAGGCACCTGTTTATTTTAACTGGACCTTTCCTATTTAATGATCCGCCATTACTAAATTTAAGTTCTTGAGAGAGCTGGATCGAGGAGAAAATGACGTCAAAGGCTCACTAGTTTAAGAATGCAATGCGTGTGTACGCTGCAGAATTAATATACAGCATGGGAGTTTTGGGCTTTCACACTTTTAAACTCGCACTTTGCATACATAATAAGCTGCGTTCACATGCAGAAATTTTAAGCTGGTGAGCCTTTGACGTCACTTTTCCCGGATCCAACCCTCTGAGGTCAAATCGGTCAGGTTTGAACGTGAGTGATGGCGGATCGTGAAATCCAATACTTACACTCAAAGGAAACGGCCTTTAGATAAAAATGAAAGGTCAGAATTTTGCCAGTCAAGTGTTAAGCAGACACACTTTCAGAATCTCAAGAAAAAAAGGAAGTGATTTTTTATCATGGGGGCACTTTAAAGAAATTGTGCATAGAGCTGGAATCTGGGGACATTTTCTTATACAGGTTATTGTGATGAAAGCACACAACACGTGAGTTTCGATTGAGCGTCAAAGCAGAGAGAAGTGATGCATTACAGCTCTTTCGACTAATATCTTAAGCATTGTTTTTAAATACCTTGTAGCCTGCCTGGTGGTTGAGAGGCATCATAAAGCCTTGATAAACCCGTAAGTCACCAACACGTTTTAAAGAAGCAAAATGTGTTCTCTAACTTCCAACGCAACTGATATAAGCGGCAAGTTAGCAGCGTTTGAAGTTAGGTCGATCCAGGCAGCAAAGTCCAACAGCAGTTCTTGCCCAAGAATAAAACCCTGTCGTGAGTTGTGGCCCATTTGCCAAGCGTTGGTAGCATCAAAGTTTGGAAAGTGAGAACTGCTTTTTCTTGTATCATCCGCCATGTTTACCCGCGCACGAGGTGCACAGAACCTTCCCGGCATGCATTGCGATCACGTTCGGCAGGGCAAGACAAGACAAGATCAGTAGGGCAAGACAAGACAATACTTATTAACTCACACTTTAACTAATTACAGAGCTTGTTTTTTCCTTTTTTATTCCAACGTAATATTGGCCAAGAGGAAGCAATCGATTGAAACCTAGATCTTTGATCCAGGTTGCATTGATTTTGTTTAAATCGGCATGATTTGTAGTGTTTTAAACTTCTGGGATCAGCGGCCATGCAGATGTATGGAGACCTGTACGTTGCACGGAAGGGTTAATCTGTTAGTCTGTCAGCCCCTCATTTTTGAGCTTATACGTTGCAGGCAGTTAACATTTTGTTGTTTTCTAAGTCAAATCAACATGCTTGCCGTCAAGGGTTAACATGAAATCAACGTTTTAACCTATTTAGACCTGAATCTCCGTTTTTGAGCTTACGCGCTGCGTGGAATGGACAGTTTGCTTGTTTCTAAGTGAAATCAATGTGCTTGCTGTCAACCTTTTAACCTATTTAGGCCTGAAATCTCGGTATTTGAGTTTACGCGCTGCGTGTAATGGACAGTTTGCTCGTTTTTAAGTGAAATCAAGATCCTTGCTGTCAGGCTTTCATGTGAAATCAACATTTTAACTTATTTCAGCCCGAAATCTCCGTTTTTGTGAGCTTACACGCTGTGTGGAATGGACAGTTTGCTCGTTTTGAAGTGAAATCAAGATCCTTGC
>JAEMPF020026209.1:0-28008 GCA_022496165.2 Catalaphyllia jardinei
AATCACAGCCACTAGTGTGACCTTCAGACCTTCTTTACGTCATGCTAACGGGCTATGATTGGTGGATCTCGATCCGATCTGTCGATAACACGCAAGGCTGACGGAAATTTTGGAAACGTTTCCGCGGGTGTTTTGTTTTCCAAATCAACGAAAACGGTGGTAATAAAATTGAATTAGATAATTCATTCTTAAATGAGCTAGTTTAGCGGCAGGTGAACGCAATAAATTGAAAAATGCAACGGGACAAGAGACGAGGAAAGTATGCAGAAGACTCCTGCATTCACTATTTGCAGTTGTGGCTTGTGACTTACTTGCAAGCCCTGCTCGAAGGCGCTGCCATTCTATAAGCTTCATACACGTGAAAGAATTTTTTTTTAAAAAAAATCAAAAGCCTTCCGTCTCTACGATCTAAAATGTCGCCATAAATCACGTGCAATGTTCCTAGATTGCTAATTTTTCATGTTTAGAGGAATATGTTATCATTTAATTGAAGCACTGAAAGGAATATACTCACGTTTTGTAGAGAACGTCAAAATTTGCAAACCCACGTTCTCGACGCGACGTGATGCCATCAGGACGACGGCGTGAGCATGCGCAATATGTCACCTCTGAAAATTTACTTCCGGCCGCGTCTTACAGCCGTCGCGTCTCGGATCTTAAAGTCCCTAATTACTGGCAGAAGTAACATTGCAACGTGAAAAATTAAATTTGTTTTGAGGCTAGATCTGTTACGTTGAGATCGCGAGAACTGCCGGAAAATCTTAAGACATGAACGGTAACGCAAAGTTTTACTTATTTGAAGACTAAAATATTGCGAAGGGCTGTATTGCCTGATTTCATACCGTGAGGGACTAGGTATGAGTCTCTAAATTATGGGATTAGCAACTATTGATCCCCATAGTCAGAAAGAGCACACCGAGATTCCCAAAATCCCTAACTTTGGTGTTAATCAGGCTAGTTTTCACTGAGATACAGGTATTTAAAAACGTGAAAAAATTACAAACAAATGTATGGTAATGAGGAATTCTTCTTAACACATATTTCCCTTTGTATTAATAAATGTTGCGTAACACGGAACGGATGATGTTCAATTCAATACACAAGGTCGAAATGCCTTCTAAAATGGCTTACCTTCTGTTCATGTTTATTTCCTCTCCCTGCCAGAATCGCGAAATGTTCCTTGCCCGAATCGCAGAAAATTACAGTCGAATCGCTTGGAAATTACAGTCCTTGTTTAGCCTGCGAACAGGCTCACTTGTTTAGATGGGGAGTCACAACCGAGAGCTGGCGAGAAAATGAGGCGACGAACGCAGCGATCCGATTGGTTAAAATTGACAACCTTTGCATTTCACATCACGCGAACCGTCTGTAGACTTCGTTCAAGGAGCGTTCTTCGAGCTTTTGACAAATTCTTAAGTTTTGAACTAAAACTAGAGCAGAAAATAGCTGTGAATTGTTTACTGGAAGGGAGGGATGTTTCCGCAGTGATGCCGACCGGTTTCGGTAAGAGTTTTTTTTCAGCTGTTCTCCACATAGTCTCCTTTGCAAGCCGTTATTAGGGTCGTCACGCAACGCTTCTCTGGGGAAAAGCGCTGCGTGACGACCCTAATAACGTAAGATAATTTGGTTTTATCAACTGAGTTTATAATGTGAATTAGCCACCGTAAAGAGTTTCAGAAGCTGACGTTTCGAGCGCTAGCCCTTCGTCGGAGCGAATCGAGGAATTGTGGGTTGTGTGTGGTTTATATACAGAAATATGGAGCTACGCTATTGGTTGGTGCCTGACAACGTGAAAAACAGAATAAATTAGTTAAATGAAAAACGTTCGTACAATGGTTTTGTACTTTTGTAAGCGCTAAACCCGCTGAGTTTTCTGTCATAGACAAACAACAGACAAAGCACAAAGACATCTTGTAATAACGCTTCCTTTATTGTCATTGATTAATTAAGAACAGAGAGCGAATCCTGGCCCGACAAAAAACAGAGAACAAATCCTGGCCCGACAAAAAAGATATCGTGCAGAGAACGTCGAGATGGTATGAAAATAACAGAGAAAGGCTCGCCAGCAGCCAGAGAGCCAACTGTCAACAGAACAAGGAGCACATCAGAAATTACCGCAGACAATACTGTAAAAACAACAGGGAACGGTTCAACGAACATTGGAGAAGTTATTATGTCAAGAATAAGGAACAGATTAGGCAAAGACTTCGTGACCAAAACCAAAGAAAAATTAGTCAGAATATCGAGCGTTTTGGGGCCTGGGACCAAGAGTCTGAGAAACTAGAAACGAGTCTAGTTCCCAGCGATACACTTTGTGGAGCACCGACGGTCAAGACTTAAAGTTGTAATCAATTCTCTCTTTGGTTTTCATGCTGTTATTACGAGCCGCAAGATTGTCCATGAGTTCCCGACAAACGAAACAAAGCCTCAGCTCATTGATCAACAATGTGTTGTTTATAATTTCAAGTGTGACCAGTGCGATGCTGGTTATGTCGGATACACCCGCGGACATCTGTTCGTACGTGTCGACGGTCATAGAAGCAAGACCTCGTCAGTTCGTAAGCACTATGATAACAGACACCCAGGCAGGATTCCGGATGACCTTCACAGTTGTTTTAAGGTGTTGAAAAAATGCCAGAACAAGTTTGATTGTCTCGTTAATGAGATGTTACTCATTAAACAATTACGACCGTGCCTAAATGTACAATCAGACTCAATTCGCGCCAAGGTCTTTGTTTGACTTATGCAAATTAATGACGCTAGATTCTTAGTTACTCTCGTAATCGCATTTTTAATTTAGTTTCCCTTGACAATGGCGCCAAGATGTCGCCGAAACGTCGGACTCTTCTATCGTTAGTTTTCGCCTGTATATGCATATCTAAATCATTATTGATTATTATTCAATAAACTTCATAAATTATACATCAGACTCTTTGTTTTGTTTATAACAATTTCATGACATAGGTATACCCCCCATCCCCGCGTCTTCACAATAGTTCTTAACCATGTGATATCGCATACCCCCTATGCCCCATCTTCTCATGGGATGCACGTTTTTATATACAAGTCTTTCAGACTTGGGCAAAATCATTTTACTTGTGAGGAAGTTGGACACTTTCGCATTCTTGTGATCAAGAGCTGAGCATCACTTTGGAGGAATTTGAAAGGACTATGGTTGATATAATAGAATTATTCTTGCCACTATTAGAGAACCGCTTAGACCGAACTATAATTTGTGCGGCTGATGAATCAGGAGCGATGCGATTTGCAATGTTTGTTTGATTTTTACTTCAAGCGCGAACGTTTGTTTGAAATACCTTACATGTTATGTTTAGCTTCTAAGCATGCCCTCGGTTTTTAATTCATTTCACGTTTCATCTCTGACTTGTTTGCAAATTGGACACAGGTTCCTCTTGTAAAGAATTAGGATTTTTTAATAAATACAATTGTTTCACATTTGATTTACATGTGTATAGATTGATTCTCAATTGACATATCGGACGAGTCTGAGAGGCCGATCCCTTCGAGTCCAGTGAGCAATTTTCTCACTCCAAAACAAACTCCTATGGAAACCCGGGGCCTAGTTTCCAGGTTTCACTGCTACTCAAGGAGCCGCTACCGCCATCCTGAATTCTTAATTCACCTCCTGATTGGCTAAAATTTGTGGCGGCCATCTTGGATTTAGAAAACAATAGAGTCTATTGTTCTCAAAACAATAGCCTATTGTCTTTCTCGGCTCCTGATTGGTTACGGCCCCTATGAGCGTCCTATAGTAGTAATATTACCTCAAAATTCACTCCTATTCATGTGTGCCCCCGCCTTTATCATGTTGCCTAGCTTTGCGCCTGTTGTCCTGTTTCGAAACGTCTCAGCCAGATTACTTGGCGCAAAACATCGTTTTAATAAAGAGGGATTCTAGCTGGAGAAGAAAAGAAGAAAATTGATCACTGCTCATGCTCGGAAAAATAAAGGCAATGCTCGCGTGCTCGCAAATGCTCGCAAAGAACAATTGATATCCCTAACTGAGACCGGGTCAGAAGACAATGGAATTATTAACTGGGAATTGAAGGAGTTGGAAGGGGTTATAGCATGCCGAAATCACATGAGAGCATGGTGGAAAATCACTGGGAGCTTTGTCGTAAGATTACTCATATGGTTAGCTATTACGTTATATTGGGAATTGACCTAAGGCTATTGCACAGTGGCAAAAACGGAGAAGATAACAAACTAGTGACAACTTTAGATGACAGCTATGATGTAGACTACAGAGCTCATTTGCCACAGTTTAAATGCTTAAACTTGTAAACCAGTGCAAAAAGTGTAACACCAGTGCAAATTAGACGTCGTAATTCTGGATTATGATTGGCTGAAAGACAATAGGAAATTTTTTAAGCCATTGATATCACGTAAATTGATAACGAAAATTTTGTGCGGAAACTTTGAAAAACGTTTTCTCGAATGAGAAAAATGGCTTCAGGAAAGATCTTCAGGCACTTCCCCCACGCGAATGCACCTGTGAGTTTTTCAAAAAGCTGAAATTGCACTCCCCGCGTGCAAATTTTTTCCAAATTGAACTTGAAACCGTATGATTACCTATATGAAAAGTTATACAACTACTAAACTTTTGGCCCTCTAAAATATACAATTATTGAAAATCTATAAGTATAGGTAATCACACGGTTACGATTTAAAATTGAAATTAATTTACACGAGTGAGGATTTCAAAACGTTTTTCAAAACGTTTACGTGATATCGAGTATTTTTTGTTTCATGTATATTATTAAAACCCTATGTAAAAGTATTCAAAACCCACTGGTAAATAAAAATTGAAGTTAACACTTACAATCTCCTAAGTAGTAAAGGTAGTCATACGGTTTCGAGTTCAATTTGGAATTAATTTGCATGAGTGAGTTTTTCAAAATCCTGAAATTGCACAAGCCGCTTCGGCGAGTGCAATTTCGGCATTGAAAAACTCACAAGTGCAAATTAATCCCAAATATGAAAAAAATTCTTGTAGAGGTTGTGCCAGAAAATCTTTCATTTCAGAAGTCATTTTTTCTCATTTGAGAAACCTTTTTCAAAGGTTCTACACAAACTTTTCGTCATCATTCTACGTGATATCACTGGCTTAGAAACTTCCTATTGTCTTTCAGCCAATCATAGTCCAGAATTAGGATGTTACACTTGATTTGCACCGCTCTCAACCAATCAGAATCAAGCACGTTTTTCATTTTTATTATTATCACATAAATATACTATCAACGAATTACAATTAGAAAACAGTCCTAAGAAAGCACACGCGCTGATTGGTTAAAAATCGTGTTTGTATAACTCGATGGAGACAAAACTAGCGCGCGCTGTTGACGTTGATGGCTCGAGCAAAGAGAATTTACATTTTGATCATCAAAACTAACGAGTTGTTTTCCTTTTTCTCGTCGTGGTGTTTTCTAAAAGAAATGGAAAACATGAAACTCGTGAAAGTTTGGGAGAACTCGAAAAAGCTGTGGAAACACTCGCCTGCGGCTCGCTTGCTAGCATTTCTCGTTCTCCCAAACTTCCACTCGTGTTTGTATAACTCGATAGAAACACGGTACATGTTTTCTATTTCTTAACAATCAGATAATATTTCTGTTGTTCCGACTTCGGTTAGGCGCAGTTAGGCTGGTGAGACCTGGTATGATCAGTCATAATCGGGTACGGAGACCGTAAGTCTTGCAATCCGTGCGCACCTATGATACGGGACAATTTTTGCTATTTTTATAACGAATTGCGCCACTCAGACGACACATATCCACCCTGATCCACGCACATCTCGTGGATTCTCGTGTGCGTGTTGTCCTGTTACGTGATCAAATGGTGAGAATTGCTAGATTCTCTTGAGGATTTTTCCCTGCGATGACAGGGAATAAGGCAGGGAATTTTTCACGGTCGAAAACAAGACTTCATTTTAGCGCTGTGAATAAATGATAAATAGCTTCTCTCCTCGCGCTAGTTGTACGAGTAAGTGTTTGCGTTTGTTCTGTAAAGGAAAGTTAAATTATGTAAGAAAACATTCTACTCTGGTATCGAACTAATTTATGAGTCTCTTAAATCATAACCAAAACCAGGTTTGTCTACTTGTTTGGCGAGATTACAAAAGTTTTTGGTACGAAAGTATGACGCTTACAAATAGCTCATTTGCACAGTGCAGCGCATGCACTTTTAAGTACAAGTCAGTTTCGTGACTTAAACACCACACGAGTACATAGGAGTAACATACGCATACATACTAGTACATACGAGTAAGATACGAGTAAGATACGAGTAACATAGGAGTTTATACAGACACACGGTAATATATAGGTTATATACAAATACATTGGTTACATACGCACACATAGTAGCAACATACGATGGCACGTATGTGTAAATGTAAATATCTAAATGTACCATTTTTATTTTGACATTTCATTTTTGCATGTGCGCGGGTCATGTCACACATACGCGAGCGCACACAAATGCCACGCACACGCGCGTACCACATACATGCGCCTGTGCCACATGCATACGTTTTCAATACGCGCGTAACACACACACAAACAAGCCTGAGGGCTGATGTAATATGCAAAATCTGCGGCAAAATCGCCATAATATTGTTCATTTAACTTCTTACATTTACTTGTTCTCATATATATATCATATTCCAAGAAAAAAGTCTTGTTAGATGCATCGCTTTTGTTAAAGAAATGGTCTTTGTTGATTCCGGCAGAGATTATAGAGATGTGTATGCATAAGTCGAAATATTTGTAACACTAGCAAGTTTTTCCTTTCCAGAAGGAACTTTCAGTGCATTTTCAAGCTTGTCTACGGAGTTGGCCTTCGGGCACTTAGAAAACTGTTTAAGAAAATCCATCCCTCTTGGTCGAACAAGCCCGCTGATGCTGCTGCACTCAAAAAAGGAGAGATGCACCTCGATGAACACGAAGAAGTGAGTTTCAAGAAAGGAAACATTGAGGAGTGGGACTTTTCACTGATGACAACGCTGCTTCTCTATTCGACAAGATGTAAATTGGAGGCAAGCAAGAGACGTGGCCATGTCACTGCCTTGCGGGAATTAAAGAAGTGTCGTAACAGGCTGCTGGGACACCCTTCCTCAGAAATGATGTCTGATGAAGATTTCAACTACTTCTGGCCTTTGCTGTCCATAAACTTCATTGCACTTGGAGCTGATCCAGACGACATTGCTCAACTCAAGCTCAAATCAGGTACATTTATAGTAACATGTAGTTCCCATACACTTATCCATTGTATAGCTCGCTAATCGGTCATCCATTTAAAGTAAGCTTCAAAGTAAAAGTTAGTAGTGAAAAGTAAACTCGTTCTATTCTGCGACGGTGAAGGTGCAGCTCTTTATGTCCTGGCAACGAACTACACTGATGTTTATGTATTGTGTTACCTAATACCATCAAGGTATCTTGCCAGAACCAATTTCAGGGTCATATGTTTTCCGTTATAAGTATCGGAAATAGTTTTGCTAATAATAGGGAACCTTGGAAACCTTGAAAGTAGGACCCTCTTATCGACTCCTGAAGATTATTCCTCTAGAAGCATCAACCTTAAGTTTGTTGAATATGTGCCCTTATCGCCCTTTTGTTTGTTTATGACTTTAGACAAAGACCTTCTCGCCGCAGAACATTATAAACAGCTCTTCATAGCAGAACGAGACAAACATGGTTACTGTGAAAAGAAGCTGGATTCCATAGAAAGAAAACTGGATACAGTCATTGCCATTCAGTCAGGTTGTGGGACTTCTAACATTCCTGATGATCTCACAATAAGTAGCCCCAAATGGGACGAATGGTTGAGGTTCCGTGATGGGGTTGGCGATTTCGATACTGAAAAGAATCAATACATTCTTGTCACTGACACTGTGCCAAATGCAGAAATCGGGTGCTATTCTAGTTTACGAAGTGTTGCGTGGAAAATGGTGTTAGATTTCGATCCCAAGTCCGAAGAGAAGGGATTTTATCGAGAATTCACAACTGAAGAAGAAAAAATAAGTAATCTAGTGAGCTTGTTTACCCCGGCAGAGTTGAACCAGAGTACGATGAAAAGTTTGCCAGGTGAGATAGATCCCAAAAAAATCCAGTGGTTGTTTGTTAATGGAAGAGCTGGTGACGACGGTAGTTGTAAAACGTTTTCAGAATGGGAAGCCTCCTCAGTAAAAGACATCAGCAGTTTGTTTCGATGTTGCTCAGATCCAGACACGTTTGACGAGCAGAAGCCAGTGGTATGTCTGATCCTTCCCTTTAGTGACCACAGCAGACCCTTCATGCAAGTTACATTGAGTCGTCGTATTGAAAACTTCAACAAACAAAAGTTGTCATTCGTTTCCGTTGGTAACATCAACTGGAGCAGCATGTCCAAGAAACCCAATGTTCAAGCCTTTGATTTGTGTCCAAAGATTATTGATCTGGGATTGAAGGAGATACTTGGCACGTCAGCGGATCAGAAACTGCGCATGCCTACATCCCATGCAAACGTTCCGGCAAACCTCGGTGCTAGAGAGCACCTTTACATCAAGGAATACCTAAAAATCCTGTACATGGGGTGTGCAAATCTGCCAGAAGATAGTGGTGACCCTACTGAGTCTCAGAGCCAGCAAGAGAATTATTTGAAAGAGCAAAGAAAGTCCTTCCTGTCGGGAAATGAAATTTCTTTTGCTAGTCTCTTTGACAATCATGATGCTAAAAGAGAGATCGAGAGAGACATCCAGATTCACGTTCAACGGATCCTTGATCAAGGTTTAACACGGCCTATAATTTTGGAAATTAGGCGTTCACCAGGTGCTGGTGGAACTACAATTGGCCGCCGTGTACTGTGGGATCTGCACAAGGAATACCCTTGCGGATTGATTGACATAAGCTCCCATCACTACTCTGATGAAGACAACATCTTTACAAACGAGCTTGCAGAGAGGATAGTTTCACTTGAAGAAATCTGCAACACCCCTCCATTAATTCTGATCGATGGAAAACAGTCTGGTGCCACAGAAGGACTCTCAAACAAACTTATAAGAAGTCTTCAAAGTAGGGGGAAACGGGCCCTTTTATTACGCTGTCTTCGGGGATCAAAAAACTTTTCACCAAAAGCACATGAGTCTTCCTATGTTCACGTTTTTCATGTCAATGTGAAGTTAGAGGAATCGCTCACCGACCTCAATGAATTCAAGTCAAAGTACAAAGAGTACAGTATCAGGCCTTTGTCGTGTTTTCCATTTCCCCCTTCTTTCTATGATAGAAGAGTTCCGTCCGAAACTTGAGAAGATTATTGAACTGCATGGAATTCAACAAGAAATTGCTGTAGTTGTGGCCTTCTCACAAAAGTATGCTAATTATCCAACCCCAGCAATTCTTCTTCATGAAGCTTTCAAACAATACCTTTTCTTGCCAGATAAGAAGATTGCCACTTACGACGATATCAAAGCCCTTTTTTCAGAATGCCTTATGAATTTAATGGTACCTGTGAAACCGTCATCTTTTGGAAGCGAGAAACCACCACAAAGTTACACATTTCAGCATCCCTTAGTCGCAGACATGGTACTAAAAATCGAGAGCAAAAGCGTGACCTGTTTGGGATCGTGGAGAGATTTCTTGAGTTTCCTATTTATCAACAGGAAAAAGTCTTGCCTCTAGTCTATGAACTCTTTATCTACAACAAGAAAACGGAACGACAAACCGAGAAGCTCAAATTTTCTCTTTTGTTTGAAGAACTTCGAGCCAGTGATACGGATCGAGCCACAGAAATCTTTTGCAATGCAGCTGAGAAGATAAATCATCCGGTGATGTATGGCAATGCAGCACGATTTTGTGCCACGAAGGAACCTCCTTCGTTTCCAAAAGCGAAAGACCTGATTCAACGCGCTATGGTAGTGCATAAGTCTACATCAAAAGGTAGATACAAAAACTTGTGTCACGCTAAAGCTAAGGTGTTGTCCTTTATTTCGAATTAACGTACATGATCAATTCTGGTAAAGTGGAGAATCTGCAAAGATTGGAGAAAATGGCCGAAAAAGTTCTTGAAGCATATCAAGAAGTAAGAAATGTCCCTCTAACTTACCCTCACCCTTTAATCGGTGAAGTAGAAGTTTGGCTGGAATGCATAAGTTGGACCATGAACAACACTTGCAATAATGATGCAGAAGAGACCATGGGTTTCCTAACAGATCTGGCCCCACGATTCTTTTGTAATTGTGTAAGTGACTCCTTTCGTCTTCTAGACTTTGTGGACGATATTGTCCAAAGTGTGGCACAGCTCGCCGATCCTTAAGAAACAAAACGCTTGTCTCACAACTTGAGGTTATCCCTGATGAGGACATTTCGAAGAAAATTCTCGCCCCTCGGCGGAAGAAAGGCTGGTGAAGACATAGTCCAAGCATGCAGAGTAATTTGCACAGCTAAGAATTTCCAAGAGTCCTCGCAATTGGAGCTTAAAAGCCTTCAAGCCCAGTTCATGCTGAGCAGCAGCAAGTCAGTCCAGGATTTGAAGAAAGGAAATCTTGAATTTCTGCTCAAACTCCTGGAGGATCTTGTGCTACAAGACTGCCAATACCACTTCGCACATCATTTAATAAAAGTCTGCATGTTAGTCACCGGAAGACAAAGTTACAGCCTTGAGCGAGGTCTTTATATCTGTGAGAAGTGGTTGGTGGTCTCAGGTCATGACTGCCTTCCAGATCTCTACCAAATGGCGATCTGCTTTCTCAAAGTTATTGATGGATGTTCTCTGGAGTTCATGCCGAAATACACGCAAGCTTTGGACAGGTGCCGAGAGAAATCTCAGAGCCATTTACGAAGACCTTATGCTACACTGTTTGTAGGAAAAGAAGGACAAGGCATGTCTCGCCTAATCAGCTTCAAAACGCTGTTGCTTGGAGAGAGCGACTACCCTACCGATAATTCTGAAAACGCTTCAAGATTTTGGCAGTTCGAAAGTAGGAAGAAATTGCTAGAATGCAAAGGAAGAATCAGAGTGAAGCAGTCATCCAGTCGAGGCAAGTCACAACCCTACATCAAATTGTTGCAAGGAAATCTTGAGCTTTATGTCGGAAAAAACGCAGACATCGGCAAAGTGGAGAGGGACTTCACACCAGGGGCAGTGGTGTATTTCGTTGTCAGTTTCAATCTCCAGGGGCCTGTCGCGAATGGCATAACATTTTTGCCACAGAATCCATCAAATGACGAAAGAGATAATTATGATCACTAACACTTCAAGTAAGAGAAAGATGGACTTCTCAAGCTAGTGAAAGCATTTTCTCAAATTGGCTGAGCTCACCGCGTCACAAGTCTTAGTGAATACGTAACTGTACGTTTTGATGAAAGCCCCCCAGAATAATGCCAACAGCTAGCACACACATGGAAGAATGGATTTTTACAAATGTCAATTGACAAACATTTTTGTGACGTAGAATTGTACATAGTCTATAATCGTCAGATTGTTTTAGTCACAAAATCATGCTTTAACCGACATGGCGTTCAAAAAGACCTCCGGTCCATACATAATCAAGATCGCGCCACTGAGATCAGCCCTCGGCACCACCACAACAGACCGGAGCAAACAGATGGCTCTATATAAGACCAAAGTAGACCGCGGTAACTACTGAGGAATCTCACTTCTCTGTATTTTAAGAAAAGCCTTCGCACGCGTATCTTGGAGAGACTGCAGACACTTGCGGAACATGTATACGCTGAGGCACAGTGCGGATTCATTGTTGGAAGATCCACAGTTGACATGGTCTTCTTCTTGAGGCAGCCACAGGAGAAACGTCGGGAGCAGAGACGGCCGCAAACATTCATCGACCTTACGTAGGCCTTTTCACTCTGCTACAGAAGATTGGATGTCCCTCAGGAAGCTCCTGGGGATGAACACGTTCGTTCATGAAGACATGCAGGGCACCGTCCAGTACGATTGATCTTCCTTGGACCCTTTTCCAATCAAGGGCGGGATGAAGCTTCGTGCTCGCTTAAACTCTATCCGGCATGTTTCTCTCGCAACTGCTGTCCTAGGTCTTAAGACAGTCTGAGGGCGGAATGTATCTCCACATCAGAAGCGATAGCAGTCCTTTCAACCTGGCCTGCCTTCTTGCCCAAACCAAAGTGCGACAGGTTCTCATACGCAAGATGCTCTTCGCAAACGATGCAGCTCTGAGGCTCACTCTAAGAATTTAGCGACTCATGAGCTGCTTCGCCCATGCTTGTAGAGAGTTCGGCTTGACAATCAGGCCAAAGACGACCAACATAACATCATGGACCAAGAAGTGGACAGCACCCCAAGCACCTCGGCTCTACCATCTCCAACAATCTCCCCTAGATGTCGAAATAAACGAGCGGATCGGCAAAGCAGCAACGGCCATGGCTGGGCAGGCAATGAGGACCAGGGACAACCCCATGTGGACCATCAACACTATGCCTACTCTGCTCTGTGGCAGCGAGTCATGGACTCTCTATTTCCGCAAAGAATGTGGGCTCAACACCCTTCTCTGCGCAACCTCATGAGCATTCTGTGTGTCATGTGGCCAATCGTGTACCAAACAAGAATGATCTCAAACAGGCAGGTATTCCCAGCATGTTTGCACTCCTAACCCAGCACCGCCCGCGGTAGGTCGGCCACGTCTGACAAATGGACGAAAGGGCAAATCCCCAAAGATATCTTGTATGGAGAGCTCACCATTGCTTTCAGACCTGCAGGACGTCCCGTGTCACGATACAAAGGACGTCTTCAAACGAGAATTAAGGACAGGGAGGGGGGGGGGGGCTTGAAAACTGTAGTGATTGGAGGAGGATCGTGAAGGCATGCGTCCAGGAAAGCGAAGAGTTGAGAGAACAGCAATGGGAAGAGAGGAGAGCGCGCAGACAGAAGAAGACAGATTCTCCACCCTCGTAGCCAGCCACCTTCGACAACTGGATCAGACCCTGCCAATATACAATGAGCCTGTACAACCACGGAAGGCGCTGCAACTCAACCACAAAGTAGATCATGGTGCAGAGTTCGATTTTCTTCCGAGACAGAAGGACAACAGCATCAACAAGATACCTGAAGTGATGTTATAATCGCGTATTCTTTTTCTTTTTATAGCAAAGTACTAGTAATAAATGTATGTTAAACAAATTGCCTGTTTAACCCAGAAGGTTCAGAGGTCTTGCCTTGGGCATCAGAAATTCTTCTCTTGCCACAGGCTCTCCAAGCTCAAAATACGTGGTGTATGCGACAGCTATGGCGCTTTGTTAGGGTCAAAATTCAGACTAGTGAATTCGTCACTCAGTGAAATTTGTTGCATCATAATTTCACCCCTTACTCAAATTTACTATACCTTGAATTCAGCAAACAGCTGAATTTATCATCCTGCAAATTCATCTTATACCTTAATTTTTTCCTTGATTCGTCTGGTAGGCGAACTCACCTGATAGGGAAATTCGTCTGATAGGCGAATTCATCTGACTGGCGAATTCACCTCGAACGAAACTAGTTTTATTTTTCCCATGGTACATCCTCTCCCTTGTCGTAATGGCGGAACAAGAGAGGCACGATTTTGTGCGAAGTCTAAGGCTCTCGTTGCTTGACTTATCAAGACGAATAGAATATGCCTCAAGTACTAACGGCAGAGCAGTTGGTTGGAGTATCTTTTCGGTTATGACCTCACTTTCCGAGATGTTGCCGAGGCATTGGAGTTATCGGAAAGCACTGCACGGTATTTCAGTCAGAGATAGGAGATCAAACATGACAGATCATGAGCTAGATGAAGTGTTAAGACAAGTTACTCTTCTGATTATTACTGATTTTTATAGATAATCAATAATCATAAAAGGTTTCTTAAAACACTTTAGAATAAAAATTAGCGATATAAATAGAACGACGTTTCGATGACTCCATGTCATCATTATCAAGTTCGAAGTACATGAAAGAATTAATTGCATATATAGTGTTAATAGAGTGAAAATATGTAAGGAATTAAAAATTAAAAAATGAAAAGCGTAGGGAATCCAAAAAAGGTATACAAATATTCAATTGTTATGTAAAAAGTTTGGCGGGGATTGAATCCGATTGCGTGTTGAGTTTTGGTTTTATGTTCCTAATGAACAGCATCTCATAGATTAGACAATCAAACTTTGTGCGGCATTTCTTTAGAACTGTAAATTGGTCTTGTAGATTGGTTGGTAAAGTAGGCAGACCGCCAAAGCATTACCATCCTTTATTGGAAAAAGAAAAACACCTTGAATTGGTAGTCCGCAGAATTCTTCCTAAACACATTGCTGATTTACTGTGTCCGAAAGGAACCAGATTAGCTCATCTCTATGGACTGCCCAAGACACATAAAAAGCATCTGGCCATGCGACCAATCCTATCTGCTACAGGGACTTACAACTACGCCCTAGCGAAATGGCTGGATGATAAGCCCTTTTCAATGAATGAATACACAATTTCTGATATCTTTGAGTTTGCCCAAGAAATCCAGCAGTTTCAAGTCAACGAGAATGAGATCTTTGTATCGTACGACGTTTCTGCATTATTCACAAGTGTCCCGTTGGATGAAACTATCCAGATTCTCGCTAACAAAGCTTTTGACCAGAACTGGTTCAATGAAACGCATCAGTTAAACATCACCCAAGATGATCTCGTTGAATTATTGACGGCTGCTACAAAACATCAACTCTTTCAGTTCAACGGACATCTTTATGAACAAATTGACGGAATTGCAATGGGCTCTCCCTTAGGCCCTCTTATTGCAAATGCCTTCATGTGCTCTATTGAAGAGAAGCTGAAAAGCGAAAACAAATTGCCTTCCTTCTACAGGAGATACGTGGATGATACTTTAGCCTTGGTTCCCGATATTCCATCTGCTGAAGCCTTTTTGACAACACTGAATGAATCCCACTCTTCCATTAGCTTCACGATGGAAATAGCAACCAACAATAAGCTATCCTTCGTTGGAATGGAAATTGAAAAAAAAGGAAATCAACTAGCAACAAGCGTCCACAGAAAAACAACCAACAAAGGCCTCTTGCTACACTATCAAAGTCAAGTTGACAATAAGTATAAACACTCACTCTTGAAAACAATGTTAATTCGCGCACAAAGTCTTTCATCTTCTCCAGATCTTTTTGCTGACAATGTAACAACTTGAGGCAAATGTTCCTGAAATTGAAGTATCCTCCGCGGCTTATCGAATCGACTATCAATAGTTTCATCCGTTCACAAGGTCAAGCTGAACCACAGCACCAAATCCCACTAGATCAGCCCATTAGAATTGTCTTGCCTTTCAAAGATCAGAGGTCGGCCGACGCTTTACGAAAAGATCTCAGCGAACTCAGCAAGAAAATTGGAAGCAATTTGCGCCCAGTGTTTACTAGTAGAAAAATCATCGATGACATCAAAGGTGTTGAGGCCAAACCTCCCCTAATTAACCAACATTGACCTGTCTACAAGTTTTCATGTGATCTGTGCGATACAGATTATGTCGGATACACATCCCGACACCTCTTTCAACGCATCGCCGAACATAAACATTCTTCTATTGGTAAACACTTGAAAGAAGAACACAGGCTGCAACCAACCAATCTACAAGACCAATTTACAGTTCTAAAGAAATGCCGCACAAAGTTTGATTGTCTAATCTATGAGATGCTGTTCATTAGGAACATAAAACCAAAACTCAACACGCAATCGGATTCAATCCGTGCCAAACTTTTTACATATACAATTGAATATTTGTATACCTTTTTTGATTCCCTACGCTTTTTACTGTATAATTTTTAATTCCTTACATATTTTCACACTATTACCACTATATATGCAATTAATTCTTTCATGTACTTCGAACTTGATAATGATGACATGGAGTCATCGAAACGTCGTTCTATTTATATCGCTAACTTTTATTCTAAAGTGTTTTAAGAAACCTTTTATGATTATTGATTATCTATAAAAATCAATAATAATCAGAAGAGTAACTTGTCTTAACACTTCATCTAGCTCATGATCTGTCATGTTTGATCTCCTGTCTCTGACTGAAATACCGTGCAGTGCTTTCCGATAACTCCAATGCCTCGGCAACATCTCGGAAAGTGAGGTCATAACCGAAAAGATACTCCAACCAACTGCTCTGCCGTTATTTCGAGCCGTGGACGTCCTACACATCCACTCCCTTCTGCTGCAACAACATTCTGTCGGCTCTGCTGCTGTTGTTGTTGTTGCCCAACCTCGGACAACATTGACGATACGGATACAAGAGAGTTGCGCACCTCTTCAGTTACGCCGCCCACTCCTTCAAGACGCAATAAATGCCGAGTTATTTGTCGTAGCCTGAAAATAACATATTCTACTTCATCAGTACTTGAGGCATATTCTATTCGTCTTGATAAGTCAAGCAATGAGAGCCTTAGACTTCGCACAAAATCTGACAAAATCGTGCCTCTCTTTGATCAAAAATAAGACACAAACAGCAGTGATAAACATGTTGAATTTATACATTTTATGACTTGACGTTTCGTATGTACTCTACATACATTTTCAAAAGTAACCGTTGAAATTTAAAACAGCTATTTATATATAATAAAGGTGAGGGGACTGGAACATAGATTAAGCAAATACTTAACAGTAAAATATAAAATTAGTACAGATTAATAAAGCATCAGCTTTTCACTTCCGACGTTGACGTTGAAAGCTGGCTCAAGTTCTTGAATAAATAAGGTTTCTTTTATTTTACAATGATTGTCTGTTTTTCCCTTCGCTAAAATATCAAAATGATCCCACTTGATGTTATGTCCAGTGGCCTTGACGTGGTCAGCAATGGCTGAAGTATTGTCATTTTTAGCGAGGGCCTTAAAATGTTCGGTTTTTCTCTCTTGTTCCGCCATTACGACAAGGGAGAGGGTGCACTATGGGAAAAATAAAACTAGTTTCCAAGCCCCTCGTTCGAGGTGAATTCGCCAGTCAGATGAATTCGCCTATAAGACGAATTTCCCTATCAGGTGAATTCGCCTACCAGACGAATCAAGGAAAAAATTAAGGTATAAGATGAATTTGCAGGATGATAAATTCAGCTGTTTGCTGAATTCAAGGTATAGTAAATTTGAGTAAGGGGTGAAATTATGATGCAACAAATTTCACTAAGTGACCAATTCACTAGTCTGAATTTTGACCCTAACAAAGCGCCATAGACAGCTTGTGTATATAGAGAATTATATGGGAAAATCACCGATGGTAAAAAGAATTGTGTAAATGACTATCTCATTTGAAATAAAGTTTTCCTACCTCAAATGTGTGGCGAACTTGTCTCTTGTGCCCATTTTAGAGGCATTCTGACGCCGTTTAGTGAAGTTATTTTCGCCACACATTTGAGGTAGGAAAACTTTATTTCAAATGAGATAGTCATTTACACAATTTTTTTTACGATCGGTGATTTTCTCATATAATTATATACACAAGCTAGTAGTATAGTAATTGGGGGTATGAGCACATTTTCAATATTTGTTTTTGCCGACTGCTTTACTTTTTGTATATTATTTTTTATACTATATTTTTCAATATTTGTTTTTGCCGACTGCTTTACTTTTTGTATATTATTTTTTATACCATATTTTTTTAATATTTTTTTAATATTTGTTTTTGCCGACTGCTTTACTTTTTGTATATTATTTTTTATACTATATTTTTTTAATATTTTTTTAATATTTGTTTTTGCCGACTGCTTTACTTTTTTATTTATTTCTAAAGTGACTTAAAGACTTGGCACATTATATAATTATAAAAAAATGGAAGAAAAAATTATCTCAACATATAGTATGAACAAACAAAATCTCTCAAAACTAACCAAATCTCAACTAATCAATTTAATATTGAAACAGAATGAGAAAATAAAACAACAGGTTAAAACAAGAGACATACCAAAACCATTACCAAGGAAAAATATAAAACAGATGGTACAAAAATATGAAAACAATATTATTGATCCACCATCAGAATTTAGGGATAAGCCAGTACCATTACCAAGGAAAAATGTAAACAATATTATTGATCCACCATCAGAATTTAGGGATAAGCCAGTACCATTACCAAGGAAAAATGTAAACAATATTATTGATCCACCATTAGAATTTAGGGATAAGCCAGTACCATTACCAAGGAAAAATGTAAACAATATTATTGATCCACCATTAGAATTTAGGGATAAGCCAGTACCATTACCAAGGACTAAAAAACCAATTCCAAAACCAAGGACCAAAATTGAGGAAACTGCTAGAGCTCTAAAGGGTTACACAAAATCCTATGAAATCAGCATCAGAAATAATAGAGATCCTCTTAATCAACTACAAAACACAAGAAAAGCAGTTGAATATCATATTGTTAAGATGCTAACATCTATGAAAGGTCTAAAATTTGTTGAAACGCTTAAAGTGACATTCAAAAAATCAACAAATGATAAAATAATATACAAAACCGCTCATTTCAATAGCAAACCTATTACCATCATCAATAACACAGAAAACCCTGAAGCATTACAATTATCAAAACAACAAATCTTAAATCTGATAGCTCAATGGATTTCTGAAGGTTCGGGTTGGACCATTGAATCTGTTGACAATCATTATATCAATATTGTGCAGTATAAGCCAATGAAAGGCTCATCATATATTAAACTACCCTCAGAACTTAAACATCATAAAAAAGGATTGGTTAATATGAAAAACGAGGATAATGAATGCTTCCGATGGTGTCACATCAGACGATTAAATCCTCAAGACAAAAATCCACAGAGGATCAAAAAATCAGATAAGGAATATGCTAAAAATTTAGACTACTCTGGAATTGAATTCCCAATAACAACAAAGCAGTATAATAAAATTGAAAAGCAAAATGAGATTAATATTAATGTATTTGGATATGAAAACAAACAGCCATATCCCATTTATGTGTCAAAAGAAAAATATGACAGACATATGAATTTATTATTGATAACTGAAGATAAAAATAAACATTATGTTTTAATTGAAGACTTTGACAGGTTTATGTATAACCAAACAAAGCATAAAGAAAGGAAGCACTTTTGCATGTATTGCCTTCAGTGTTTCAGCTCTGAAATAGTATTGAACAATCATAGAGATAATTGTATTCAAATTAATGGAGCACAAGCAGTAAAAATGCCTGATCCTAATAACAATATCCTAAAATATAATAATCATAATAAACAACAGCCTGTGCCATTTGTGATTTACGCTGACTTTGAAGCTATCACTGAAATGATATCTGGTTGCCAACCCAATAATAATAAATCATTCACAGAGGTATACCAGAAGCACACAGATTGTGGCGATGGTTATAAGGTTGTCTGTTGTTATAATGATAAATATAGTAAGCCGGTTAAAATATACCGAGGTGAAAAAGCAGTTTTTAAATTTATGAAAGCCATGCTTGAAGAAGTTAAATATTGTAAGAAGATTATTAGAAGAGATTTCAAAAAATTGTTGGAAACAAATAATGGGGAAATTAAAATACCTGTTATATTCCATAATCTCCGTGGTTACGACTCTCATTTCATTATGCAAGAGATTGGAGCCATTGTTAAGAAATATGTTTATAAAAATAAGAAAGGTGAGGAGCAAGAGATTACCATCAATGCCATCCCTAATAATATAGAAAAGTATATGGCGTTCATGCTTGGTAATAGCTTAGTTTTCCTTGATAGTTTCCAATTCATGAGCTCCAGTCTAGAAAAACTAGTGAGCAATATGTCGAAAGAATCATTAAAATATACCTAGATTTGATGACTAGAAAAGGAGTTTATCCTTATGACTATATGGATAGTTTTAATAAGTTCAAAGAACAACTACCATCAAAAGAAGAATTCTACAGTATTTTAAATAGTGAACATATTTGAGGAATATGGGTGAGTATCATGACTTCTATTTGAAATCAGATATCCTATTATTAGCAGATGTATTTGAGAATTTTAGGAAAACATGTCTTGAATATTATAAGTGAGATCCATGTCATTATTTCACCTCTCCTGGTTTATCATGGGATGCTATGTTGAAGATGACTGATATCAAATTGGAACTTATGACTGATATTGATATGTTTCAGTTTATTGAAAAAGGTTTACGAGGTGGCATCAGTTATATTGCTAATCGTTATGGTAAAGCAAATAATAAATATATGAAAGAATACAATAAGAAAGCGCCCTCAAAGTATATCATGTATCTTGATGCAAATAATTTATACGGTTGGGCTATGAGTCAGTATCTACCCACAGGAGGATTCAGATGGATGACACAAAAACAAATTGATGAATTGGATTTAGCTAAGTATAGAGAAGACAGTAAGAAAGGATTGATATTAGAAGTCGACTTAGAATACCCAAAAGAACTACATGACCTCCACGATGACTACCCACTAGGACCAGAAAAAGTGAAAGTAACAAATGATATGCTATCTGATTACTGTAGAAAAATATCTGAGAAATATAATATATCAATTGGTTTGGTTCACAAGCTTATACCAACCTTAAGGAAAAAAGAAAAGTATGTTTTACATTATAGAAACCTTCAGTTATATATGGATCTTGGTTTGAAGGTTACCAAAGTACATCGAGTACTAAAGTTTAATCAATCCCCCTGGTTGAAACAGTATATCGATTTCAATACTGAAAAAAGGAAAAATGCTAAAAATGTTTTTGAAAAGGATTTCTTCAAACTGATGAATAACAGTGTATTTGGTAAAACAATGGAGAATATCAGAAAGCGAGTAGATGTCAGATTAGTTACTGATGAAAAGAAATTATTAAAATTAACCAGTAAGCCAACCTATGTCAGTAGTAAGATCTTTAATAAGAATCTGGTGGCTGTACATAAAATAAAAGAAACCATCACTCTGAACAGACCAGCATATGTGGGGATGTGTATCTTAGATTTGAGTAAGACTTTGATGTATGATTTCCATTACAATTATATTAAAGATAAATATGGAAGTAAAGCCAAGTTGCTATTTACAGATACAGATAGCTTAACACATGAGATTGAAGCTAAGGATGTGTATCAAGACTTTTGGAAAGATAAGCATAAGTTCGATAATAGTGATTACTCTGAGAGCTCACCATTTTATAATAAAGATAATAAGAAAGTGATTGGTAAAATGAAAGATGAAGCAGCGGGAGTTCCAATCACTGAGTTTGTGGGCTTACGATCAAAAATGTATAGTTACATGAAAGATGATCAGAAAGGAGAAAAGACTGCCAAGGGAATTAAAAAGAATACCATCAAGAAAAACATCACACATGAAAACTATAAAGATACACTCTTGAATAATAAACAGATGTTTCACAAAATGAAAACAATTAGAAGTGAGAAACATAAGCTCGGAAGCTATGAAATAAACAAAGTATCACTAAGCTGTTTCGATGATAAAAGATACTTGCATGATGATGGAATAACAAGCTATGCATATGGTCATAAAAATATCAAAAGTTAGTTACAAAAGTTGGTTACAAAAATTGGAAACAAAAGTTGGAAACAAAAGTTGGAAACAAAAGTTAGAAACAAAAGTTGGTTAAATTAAAGTTGGTTAAATTAAAGTTGGTTAAATTAAAGTTGGTTAAATTAAAGTTGGTTAAATTAAAGTTGGTTAAATTAAAGTTGGTTAAGAGTTGACTGAAAATCGTAATTCCTGCAAAATCTTAATTTCTTCAAAAACGTGGGTGGGCTATGGTTGTAAATTCCCATATTTAAAATTAAATCTAATCTCATATAATAATATAAGATGACTTGCAACACTGTTCACGATGAATTTATTAATAATAATGAAATGATGTGTCCATTTTGTTGTAAACAATTAACAATATTTAGTAAAGAAGTTGAAAAATGTTGTGATAAAAAGGATTTAGAAATTATAAATGGTATGAATACCTGTTTGAATTGTGGTTTAGTTAATGGTTATGTTTTTTTTTAATGAGGACATTAACTTTTATAACAAAATGTATTTGATACAACACAAATCAGTATATCATCGAGAATATCATATTAAGAATGTGTTAGATGATATCTATATTAAGAATAATATCCAATTGACTCTTAAACAAAGGGATCAGATCCATAAAATATTTATTGAGATTGACAACGTTTTAAATAAAGTTAATGATAAGCGTAAACGAATGATTAGTATTAAATTTATTATAAAGCAATTATTCAAAATGCTCAGGCTTCCTTACAAAGATATCCAAGTAACAAAGTCGAAGAGAACAATCAGATATTATAAACAATTTTGGGAAAGGGTTCAATCATTGGTTGGTGATAGAATCCAGTTGATAATTAACAAGTGAATTTTTCATCATATTTACAAAGATACTTATCAATAATAGGACTGTTGTCTGTCACATAATCATCAATGTTCTTCATTGTATTATGAATTTGACATGAATTGTAATTTCCACTTCTCATCATATCCTTTATCTCATTCGGAAGATGTTGATAGCTTTGGTGAGCGTAAGTACAATTTTGGATCTTAAGATCAAGGTTTTTATGCTTCATCCAACCCTGAATCAAAAGTGCTGCTGTACTGATTGCAATCAAACTGATGCCACCAGTTGCTATACTACTTGCTAAACCTCCAGATGCAAATATGATGGACAATGAGTTGCCTAATAATTTCCATTCCTTGAAACGTTTCAATGCCAGCTTGTAAGCAAAACACTTTTTATGATATGCGTGGTAGTAAGATTTTAATTCATTTACCTGTTCTTCAGTTAGTTCATCTGAAATGTGATTCCAATTGAAAATTTTTGTTTTTTTTTCTTCCATAGTATATATAATTACAATACATTATTTGTTACCCCAAATATTTAATGAAAAAATATTTAATTTCGCTACCAAGAAAATAATCACTCTTTACGCGAAATCTTATTTTCATATAACATGGTTGAGATATTGGAATGATTTTTTGAAACTCTATTCTTGAGCTTATGGAAGCAGCTTTTACTGGAATTGATGTAGGCATATTATTTATCTCACTTAAATATATTTCAATGTCAGTACCCGAAGGTGATATGTATTCATCTCTATAATATATTAAATAAGTACCAACTAAATTTATACGAAAACCTTCCCTATTATATGAAAAGGGATATGAATTGAAGTTTTTGAATCTGACATTATAATTATTTTTATGAATTAGATCGGTTGTTGTATATGTATATGGTAATTTTAAATTATTCTGGATATAATTTAGAATACTATTTTCAAGATGGTTTAATTGCAGAACATTAACGGCATCACCATTTTCATTCCCACTTTCGAGATTTTTTATTTGTCTGTTTTTCATGTCTAATTTATAATTTATTGATAACTCTCTAACATTTTTGATGTTTTTATTATTCATGTCAATTGATTCTTCATATTTGATTTGATCATCATCATAATAATAAAGACGATCCCATAAATTTACTAGTACATCATTAACTATGCCTTTGACACCATAAACGATAACGAAAATAGTAGTTTGTGGATCAGTTTTACTTTTCAATCTTATATCAATATCTAAATCATCAAAACTAGGAAATATAGTATATTTAGAAAAATGGATGATACTACGTGTCTTGGTTCCATCTATTCTAGAATTAATCTTTCCAACAGAGAGAGTTCCACTTGATGCATTTATCTCATCAATTGTAATACCATCTTCAACGTACATTTCATAAACCATTGTGTAAGAGCCTTTTGGTAAATATACCAAATCAATTGACAATCTGGTGCTGTAATAACCAATATCTGAATCAAAATCAATCTTGAATTCATAAGTCTTTTTATTCACTGAATGAAAATCTTTATTCTGAACTCCAATTTTATGAATATCATCATCATCTTCTTTGAACTCATCATTATCCATCACTCTTTTAAATACATTTTCTTTTTCAATGGACTCAATTGAATTTTCTTCTGATTCTTTAATTTTCTCATCAATTATACCATTTATAACTGTATTATTATCAATAATTGCATTAGCGACAAATTTTACATTAGCAGCATGTGTGGCTTGGTGATCTTCTGCTTCTTTCAAATTAATTATATTTTGATTTCCCATATCTAAATTTCCAGTCATTACTTTACTTCCACCTGTTAATAAGTAATCTATCTCAGAAATGAAACGGACTAAATAGTCTCGTGTACTTTATGTTTTATTTGTTCATAATTTGGATTTTCTCCATCGTCTTCAACAATTGTTTTAACATTATCAATGAAATGTCCACCAGCATTAAAATCTGCATTCATTGCTACTGTGCCATCAACATGAATAAATTTGTCTTTATTTGCAGCATGTGGTATTTTAGCAATTTGAGAATCAACAAATGCTTTACTGACTAAACTATTATCATCAAAAAGTCCATCATGGTAAGGTTCACAATTTTTTATTATATTCTGTTTGAGATCATAATATTCTTTACCGTCTTTGTCCACAATTTTGAGAAAATTTTCATTTAGATATCCTTTGTTAACAACACTTCTCAAATCTCTAGCTCTAACTTCCAAAGCATCATCAACCTTATGATCATCTAAATTTTCCACAGATAGAATGTGATTTCTATCCATGTTTAAATCACCATCCATTGGCTTACTTCCATCTCTGGGAAGTAATGGTGTAGTATCTATATGGACTTTTGCTATTTCAGTGTCAACGTACTTTTTATTAGCAGCATTATCGTGTGCTACAGGATCACCTAAACCATCAATAAGATTAAATTTTCAAAAAAGAGAATTATATGATTATCAACAACATCACGGACATTGAAAATGGTATGGTCGAAAGTTGTTGAGTATTTACCCTTCACCACTCTTGAATAAAACAGAAATTTAATGTTTTTATTGTATTGAGAACCATAATATCTGATTTGAAATCTTATCCCATCATCTACTCCAGCTCTTCCATCAGTTGTGAATTGAATGATTGATTTAGTGTATTTACCATCAATTTTATCACTGTCAAATGTTTTCATGACGAAATGACTGTCACCATGGACATTAAAAATTATTGTATCATCAACACGAAAACCACCAGAACTACCAATAACAAATATTTCAAAAACAGAGGTATAAGTACCATTCTCTAATTGATTACCTTTCATTTTTATACTAGACCATGCTTCTCCACCAAAACCAGTATCATCACCTTCTTTCTCAATTATATATACATCATTATGCGCTTTATGATTTTGAAAAAAATGGTCTGGTGATGTATTTGGTGGTGAACCTACAGTTAATTGACTCTTGTCACCAGTCTTTATAAAATCGAAAACTTGGTTGTAAATGATAACTATTTTGACTGACTTTAGTATGTTCTTTCAACACTTTTAAACTAACTGCATCATTATCACCAGTAGACTCACCAATATTAGTTAATCGCTTCCCTTCAATATCATAATTACCATCATCTGTTAAATTGAATCCAACACCTGGTAACCCAGGTAGTCCACGTTTACCAATGGCTGATGATGATAAAGGTAAAAGTCCGTTTGAATAACTCATTTATATTAATAGATTATATTTTTTCATTGAAATTTTTAGTGGTGACTTTTCGTGGCTTATCAACATATACAAAGCTATACGGTTTTTCAGTTGCTTTTTCATATGATTCTTTTGGAATACTATTTTCACGACAAATTAAACTCTTCTCATTAGCACTTGGGAATTCATAAATACAGAAATGTGAACAGTTCAATCTGATGTCTTTTGGTGTCTTGTAGTAACTTTGACTTAGATAAATCACACTGCAATTTTTATGTCGGCCTTGTATAAAATAGTTGATTAATGGTTTTTGATTTTTATCACATACATAATCATCAAAGATGACAATTTTCTGTGAGTCACTGTCAAGGTCTTGAACAGGAATGATATCATCATTACTTGCTTCAATAACATCATAACCTACTTCATCACTTATCGGTTGAAAGACATTCATAAGATTTTGATACTTTGACTGCTCTAAGTTTTTGGCATAGAGATGAACTTTATCAAAATACAGTAGATTGTAGATCAAATGCATTAGTGTATTTGTTTTTCCTGATCCACTTGGACCACAAATCAGCATACGAAAACATTGATTAGGCATGAAATTGTGGAGTTGTTTGAAGTTTGAGACCACATCGTCTTTGACATCATAATTCGGTATTCTCATTATATTATATTGGTACATTAATTCAACATGGTGTTCAACATGGTGTTTAATATGGTGTTTAACGTTGTTTTTTATATTTGATTTGTCATTCTTATATAACATAATAATATAACAACAAATGAGTTTGCTTAAATGGAAAGAACTTGCAAAAAGTAAAACAAAATTAGGGAATAAAATTAATTATGTCCATGATCTAATCACACAGCATAAAATCGGTCAGGAGACAAGCCAATCATCATTCGAAAAGGTATTCAAACCAGTGACAAGTAAATTAGATGATGTAATTGACAGTAATTTGAATTTAAGGATGCCTCAAAGGAGAAAAAGACCTTTGAAGAAAGATGAGCCTGGTATTGACTATATGCCTGAAGTTGATCCATATGAAGACATGGATGTAGAAGGTCTGATTAATTTTGGTGATTATGTACCACCACAGCAAGAAAAACAAATAGTACCAAAACCGCCAACATATGAACAATCATTGGATGACCTCATTGAAGGGAAGAAGGAGATATATGTCAATCCCTAATATTTTCCCCAAAATCCTAAAGAGCAGCTACCTGAAGAGCAGCCACCTGAATACGATGATGATGAAGAAATTGATTATACAATAGATGATGATGATATAACGAAAGAAGCGTTGGATGATTTAAATATTACAAACTATGAGAGTGTTGATATGGTTCTTAAGCAGCCGGACATGACACCCCGAAAAAGCGAACTATATCTTAATAAAATAATAAAGGATGCGAAATTTAGGAAGAAACAACTTGCAGGTTATAAGTCAGGTGTTACAAAAAAATACTATAAAGGGGATATATCAGCAGCTGAGAGGCAGATGAATAACAAACGGATAGACAATGCAAGAGCTGCATTGAATGAATACATAAAACATTATGATACTAAACTGAAAACAATGAAAGGTTATGGCATTAAAGGCCGAAGAAGAAGACAGAGAGGTGGGAATGTTATGTTTTTCAACGATCCCAAACAGCTTCTCAAGAAATTGGAATTGATCATTGGTGAAACAGTTGCAGGCAACACATCAATTAAGATGAGAAATACAGGAGTTAGTATATTGGACACATTATTGAGAATGTCAACAATCAATAGACAACAATTTAATAAATTGTATAATCAGTATTTCAAAGTATAATTATGTAAAGTTATTATATAAATGGATCGTGAGATTGTTTTATCATCATACAGCGTCAAATATCAAGGAAACAACACTCCTCAGAATTTTATAACTGAATTCAAAAGGCCCATAATATTGGATAGCAATTCTCAATATGTAGTTGGTTTGAACCGAATCATTAACATGTCATTCACATGGTTCAATGTAAATTCATCATACAACAATCAGCTAATAAAGTACAGCTCTGATAATGGCTCAAACTTTACCAACATCACTTTCCCAGAAGGAGTCTGGAACTATACTGAGTTTAATACATACATTAAGGAAATAACGAAGATTGTCAAAGATAGTGCTAACAATAATGAGTATCCCATCACTCTCGAATTCGATAATACAACATTCAGGGTTACAGTCACATTAGCCAAGAATTATCAACTTGATTTAACTGCAAGCAATTTCAATGACTTGATTGGGTTTGATAAAGAAATATTGAAGAGTGAACAGAATATAGGACCAAAAGTGCCTAATCTCAGCCAGGACACAGACATTCTTAATATCCACTGCGACCTCATCAATGATTCACTTGTAGACGGTCAAGATTCAGACATCATTTATTCCTTCTCAACCAGCGTGCTTCAACCTAGTTACTCTTTTACAATTGAACCAAGAAGAGTTAC
>JAEMPF020026210.1:0-28004 GCA_022496165.2 Catalaphyllia jardinei
CTTGTGTCATATTGAATATTTCATATTTCACATTTAATTACCGAACTCAAAATTCACCATCTACATTTACTTATCAACACAATAGCTGTTTACTCCGAACTGAGGAGCTAACCAATAGAAACGTGTTGGTTACGTAACTCATGCATAGTGTACAAGCGTAAAACAAAAGGTTGTGCTGGGTCGCGGACTTTCCAACATAAATCTTGGAATCTATGTCTGTCCCTTTGATGTTTGCCGGGCTTCCTAACCAGCCCCCTCTATTAACTATGATCAAGACAAATGGTTCAGTGCTTCAGTATCAAACTAGACACAACAAAGGTTTGATATTTTTTACCAGAATGCACTTCGTCAGAGTATTTAAAAGTAAAGAATAATTATTATCATGTGATAGAATGAGTTAAACAGAATGTGTTGGTTTAGTTCACTTAGTGGATTCTTTGGATCATATTTACGGTAAGATGCCTAAGTTACTTGAACAGTATGAGTGATATAGTTTACAAAAAATATAAAATTTTAGTTCATACAATAATGTTCAATATTAATCACTGAGCAGAAATAAAAGAAAGCAGGGGCAGCTTTAGTGATAACTATTACTAGTAATATAATAATAATATTTAACGAGGGAGCCCAACTCGCCACAGCGATTTTAACAGGGATGGCAAAGCGTATTTTGACATAATGGGCGGTGTGGGGGGGGAACGGGGGTGCTTAAAAGCAAGCCCCAGAGGCACTAACTTGTAAGGGGTCTGGGGATATTTGTAAAATAATTATTTTATGTATTTTTTTGCTTGAAATTGGGGGGCTAAAACCAGGCCATCCCTAGCTTGATTATGGGAATCAACATAAGTTGTTACTGAACTCAATTGTTACTGTGTGCAAGAGGATCTCCTGATTTACACCACAGCATACCACATTAAACTTGATTTTTTTTTCTTTTTTTCTCCATTACTTTGTAATAGTCCAGTCATGAAATGAAATGAAATAATCTAATCAAGATAATCATAAATTTTTGAATTTTGAACAGGAGAGTTGTGTCTTTTTGTGAAGCTGCCCAAAATAATATTGTAAACATGGAATAAGAAAACAAAAAGATTAAAATAACATCAAAATTGTAAATGTAAAATTTGGCTGAATTACCTCAGCAGATTTGACATAATATATGAAACATAACAGATGGTATTTTATGAGATCCAACACCACCGCGAGTTTGTTTCAAATCAATCACGTGGTACATTGAAATGCACCACGTGAGGGCATTTTTTCTGTGTGGCGTCATGACTTTTCCGTATTACGTGATGTTCATTCACAACATGTTTATCTTCAAGAGGAAAGCTTACCGGGGGTTTTGCGTCTAAAAAAAACCACTCCGAATTTGACCTGATCATATTTTATCTTCAGCGACCTTCAGCTGATAAACAGCGGCCATGCTGACAGTTCTATGGCAGACATTGGCAGACAAAAACCCCGATAAGCTTTCCTCTTGAAGAATGAACATCACGTAGCACGAAAAGGTCATGACGCGACACACAAGAAAAATATCCTCACGTGGTGCATTTCAATGTACCACATGATTGATTTGAAACAAACTCGCGACATCAAAAACGTTGCTTTGAAGGCGGCAAAAAAATTCGTGGGTGTCGCGGTCTACTGGGAAGAGTATATCCATGACTGAGAATTTTAAACTCTAACAACATACTTGAAGCTGAAAGCTAAAAACTTCATTTCTTCTCGTCAAAGGAGTGGAACTCTTAGACTTCCCCCTTCGTCTTTTTATACAGTAAAGGAACAAGATCAGACCAAATTAAATGTAAGAGCAAGAAAGAAACCATTTGTTTTGCATCCAACCTCACCCTCTACTGCACACTTCTTGATTTGCCTCCTGCATGGAGAATGGTAAAAGCCGTGTGAGAGAGCTTTTTACTTCCAGAATTCTTGGAGGTGCCTAAACATCCTTTGCGAAGGACTAGTGACAAGTGAGCTCAAAGAACACTAGTTGCTAGGAGATAGGGATCCCAAGAGACGCGGGCGCAGAAGTTACCATAGAATCCTTGAAATGAAGAAATGTTCGGACGGCAAGGATAGATGTGATCACGAAACGTTCGACCTCTCCATGGTTTTGCCGTTAGATTTTTTGCTTTGGAGGTGACTCCAAAGCTAGTTCATGGCACAGGGTAGGAAAAGGAATAATTTTGTTCCACGGACCTGTGTTTCTCCAATTTGGAAAGATTCAACTTCGAGCAATGTGGTTACGTTAAGAATGCGGCCTCCTCAAACACCATTCACTTCACTCGATACCTTCATGGCAGCTCACAGCCCTCGCCGATTTTGCCAAGCAAGACAAAAATACCTTTTAAGTGAGTATATTATCTTCAATTCGGCTCAACTTTAGATCGCAAGAAAATGTCATTAAAATATAGACCGGATCCTCGTTTATGAGCGAGAAGATAATGGCATGTTTATTTATAATTTCCGTTTACATGCAGAACCTCTGACTGTGGATAAAAGAATTACAGATACTGGGTTTGTACCTGTCCAACAGAAGACAAGAAATGACTCGGGGTGAGTGATTCGCCAGATGGAGGCGTCTAGAGTTTTTTTTCAGAAAACCTTACTGGTCAGGAGTAGTGCAAAAACATTCGCGAAGCGTTTTATTGTCAGAAGACAAACATAATACTTAATAGCTTAAGTTTTCACAAAACAAGGATCGCTTAAAAAAATGTTTATTAATTTTAATTCCGTTTGTCGTTCGATCATCGGTGATGGTCGTCGCTCTTTCGTACAATTTATCTGCAAAAAGTTCGCAAGTTTTTTGTAAGCAGATATCCCCGGCATAGATTGATGTGATTGTGTGCATGTAAGCTTAAATTTGTACATGGGTCCAAAATAATTAACACACTGCCTCAAAAGAAAGTTACAGAACAGTCATAACACTAACCACATAATACATTACACCTAGATTTAAAAAAAAAACCGGTGATTGCGCACAAAGAATTATTCATAATTACTGCTGTTTCAACAGGCATTTTTGACACCTAATTTGTGGCCAGAGTAGGTCGCATCCAAATTTCCACCAGTGAAATAACAGTCTTTACTTCACTGTAGGCTGCGTCGATATCAAATCTTTAATTAAATTTCACTATAAAACCAAATAAAGTTAAGATTTTAATTACAGATTAATCTAATGTTTGCTCAGGAACTGAAGAATGTACATAGTCATTGACACTTGAGCCTCGTTATTTTATGCCAAGATATCCAAAGTAGCAGAGGTATCAAATTTGGAATATCCAGGGAAATCCTTGTCCCCCCAACCCCTAATTATGTTTGCTATTTTTAATGAAACTGCTTCGTAACAAGTGATTGCACCTTTAAGTGAGAGTGTTCATGCACGTAGAATTCCTTGTTGTCATACATCTGTTCAGAAATAGATACCAAATAGAACGTCAAAATGTGGTAAGAACCAAAAAGTGGCACAAGCTGGTATGGTGAGAGAGTGTCAGTTAATTTCTTACCACATTTTGATATCTACTGTTATCTATTACTGAACAGATGCACAACAACACAGAATCTATTGATGTTGTTTTACATAAAATAATAAAGAAACAAAAAGAAGCAGTTAATGATGTCATGTACATGTCTGTCCGCCAATAAATCATAAGCAAAAACCAATCAAAATGTGAGGATAATTTAACTTACTATATAATTATTTATTCATTACACTGGCAATTGGTGGGAGGCACAGTGGTATCGTGGTTAGCACACTCGTGTCCTGATTGAGCCATATGATACAGGAGCTTTTCTATTTCATAGCTGTTGTTGAGTTGTGATGACCTGATGGTTAGTATGCTCAACTCTGGATGGAGCGGTCCTGGTTTGAGCCCTGGCCGGGGACATTGTGTTGTGTTCTTAGGCAAGACACTTTACTCTTTCAGTGCCTCTCTCCACCCATGTGTATAATTAGGTACTAGTGACATTAATACTTGGGTAACCCTGCGATGGATTAGTATCCCATCCAGGGAAAGGTAGAAATTAAACTCCTAGTGGCTTCATGCTACAGAAGCCAGAGAATAAGCTCTGGCCTGATGTACCTGCCACTTGGCTCGTATGCAGACTTCACCTTACTCTGACATTTGATCTTTGTCATTTAATTCACCAGTGATGCAAGGCCTAACAATGTCCATCAACGGCAGAGTCACAGATGTGCAACGCACAGAAGTCCACCCAGTAATGCATACACAACGACTGATAGTAGCAGTGAAGGAGAAGTCAACACCCAAAGAGTTTTAGCACTTGGAAAATGTAAACTAAACAATGAAGACCAAGCTACCAGTGATGCCTCATCTGAGTTGTACAGGAGTAGCTTCTTTCGGCCAGGACCTAAGATTCCAATGACATTTAATCGCAGCACATCAATTCCCACAATGCCTCGTAGCACTACTGATCTCATTGCTATTGGAACAATACCAATAACATCTCAGCGGCAGACTCCAAATAAACCTATGTCCAGGTAAGGGTATAGAAAATAGTTACTGTGATGAGGAATAAATTAAATTAAGTACAACCTGATGCCTAGCTATGCCCAGTTTGTGTTTTTGAAGCCTAAATTTTTCAAGTTCATCATTTTGTAATCCATGCTAATATTTTCCATCCTCACCTATCCTAATGTTCTGTTATGCTTTACTATCTTAGTAAACTATTATATTCAGGATTCCATAAATTTAAAGGTTTTTCTTGTACACGGCAAAAAAAAAAATTCAAAATACCTTGACTGAGTTGCGTTATATTATGGCAGTATATTATAGGGCATGGCCCACATTTTTTTTCACTATTGAATTGTGATAACATTTTGCAAAGTTAAGGGTCTTTGTAACAGTTTGAACTGTTTCTGTGGTAACCTATTATACCATGAAGATACTTGCAACTTAATCACCAATGATTTCACATTTCTGTCACTCAGTTGCCCTTCTCACAGTCAACTCTGCTCATTTGCATTATAATGAGATCTAGCATACCTGGCATGTGAGGCAATTTCAGGCTATTTTTGTAGTTTTAGCCTGAAATTGCCTTGCATCCATGTTGGATTACATTGCAAATGAGGAAAACTAACCATGAAAAGGGCTATTGTAGCACCACTTGATAAGGAGTGGTGTAATTCAATCCATCAAAGTTTAACTGCTGGGAAGCACTGGAAACTGTTGGCATTACCACTTAAAAGTAATTAACAGCCCTCCTTACTTTGGTGTCTCTGCAGTCCAATGGTCAATATCTGCCAAGACCCAGTACAGGTAAACCCTGCTATTTCAAGTTCTCAGGGTAAACCAAAAATAGTTTAGTTCAAATAGTGGGAATTTGAAATAGCCGGTGGTAAATGACTGAGGGACAAACCCAAGGGAAATGGTTTTGAGTTCGAAATAACAGGGAACTCAAAATAGCCGAATTCAAATCTGCCAGGTCCAACTGTATTTCCCTAACTTTGTTACCAATGCTTCCCATCCTTCTATGATTACTAGTACTGTTCAGGTAGGAACGTTTCAAGGAATCCAAACCTCATTCAGGGAAATGCTTACGTGGGCATTTTCCATATCAAATTTCATTCCTGATAAAGAAAATGAATTGTGTAGTTCCAGAAAATATCCAACATACATTCCCCGCCCCCTGACCGCTCTGGAAATTCCAATTAAACTTCATGCCTTTTTTTTAATTTTTGGGTTTTGCAGAATCCCCCATTCCTAGGAAATTCCAATCCCTTCTGTAGGGGTGTATGAATATTTTCTTGAACTGCACATTGTGAAGAATGGGGATTTTTTTACTCAGTATTTATCTATCATGAGATTATATTTTCCAATGCTGTTGCAGTCTAGGGATAACTTCAAGTTGTACAGATGAGCAGCGACTTCTAAAATCAAATAAAAAGGAAAAGAATAGCAGGGATATTTTGTTAGTTCATACTGAGACTTTAATAATAATTAATAATATTGAAGGCTTTCGTGCAAAAAGGGCATACATCGCTTTTTGGGCTGATTTTTATTTTTGCAGGATCGAGCTAGTTTTTGGTAGACTGACTTGTTTTGATATGAAAAACATCATTCCGTAATAATATTGTTTTTGTTGATCTGCACTCCATTTTCGAGAAATATCATATTAAAAAATCTCAGTTTTCCAAGCAGCATCTTAAGAAGTGAATCCTTCAAAGGTGGATGTCTAAGAGACATGATGTAAACGGTTACATGTAGGTCTAGCAGCTTCCACAGGATGGTTTTTTTAAAAATAGATCTTTTGGTTTCTGAAAGATGTACAGAAACAGACAGGAAAAAATGTGATTTTATGTATACTAAAGAAACAAAAGGGTTATTTGTTTTTCATTTAAAAAACCAAGTTCTTTTGCATACGTTAATTGTCAAAAACAGAGTGCAAATCAACAAAAACAATCACGGAATGTTTTTCATGTCAAAACAAGTCTGTCTGCCAAAAATTTGCTCAGCCCTGCAAAAAATGAAAATTGGCCCAAAAAGCAGTATATGCCCTTTTTGCACAAAAGTCTTCAATTGGTGTATTTTCTACTCACATACATTATTGTACTGTTGCTTAATTAACAGAACATGCCCAGCACCAAAATTTGGAGAAAATTATAGAAAAATGTATTAATTTTATCTTTGTATAACCTGGTGCAAATGCTAGAATGAGTATAGAGACCTTAGAAGTCTGTTTGTATTGAAGCTGTAAGGAGAGGCTCTACAAGTTTTCATGTTTTCGAAAAAGCATGTATTTGAAATTCCCAGAAATTTACAAAACATCCATCTAAACTCAATTAATTTGCACAGAACAAAAATAAAATTTACTTAACAAACACAAATTCAACGACATGAATGAATCCTTTTTCATGTATACATGAAGTATTAATGAGCTCTGATCTGGTTAATACTGTTGCTATGACATTTGTTTTATGTTCTGCTCGGTTTTAAAACATGTGATTTTATTGTGCTATGTAACATCTCGAGATCAGAATTTTTTTCTCTTCCTATTTAAACATAAAAGAATTTGAAAAGGTCTTTCTCACTGACAAGTAACCATGGTAACTATATCTTTTTGCCCTAAACAGTTTCCCTGTTAACATTTATACAATTCATAGTCTTGAAATAAATTTGTGAAATGTACTGTGTAATTAACTTTTCAGATCTTCATCTGAAGAAGATATTCAGCTCATGCCAAAGACAAAATCTGGAGGATTGTTAGTTTCAATTTCTATATTTTAACTTGTACTAAATGTAATATTTTAAACAAATCTTAAAAGTAAAAGAACATCACCAGTCAAGTGTCATCAGCTGTAAAGAGCCCTGTTTAAACATCATTCTCGGTGGAATCCCTTTTTTTCAAACTGTCAATAGATCAATTTCGATGTGTCGAGGTTTATTGTTTGAGACGGAATTTTAATATATCGAAATTGGTCTATTACCAGTATTTGAATCTCCCAATTATTCAAAATTTTTAGTTCCCTTGGCAGGAATAGAAGAAATTTACCCTCAATATTTTGAACTTTTCCAAGCTATTACCATTCCAAGAAAAATTGAAAAATTGGGATTCCACTGTGGTCTTTTTAAAAATATATTTTTTAAGCAATAAATTCAATTAATTTTACAAACTACCCGCCTTTTTCTGAGTAAAGTATGCAGTGTTGCTTAATCTACCATTAAAGACCACCATTACGAGTATTGAAACAAAAAATACAAATAAATTTAAAATAGAGTGTCTAAGGGAAGACTGGCCAGTAATAATTTTGAGGAGAAAATAAGTCCTTACATTAAAACAAACTCACAATCCTTGAATTCCACTTAACAAAAATGCATTTTCTCTCTCGTTGTTGTTTAGGTGGAAAACAAAAGCAACATTAAATCTCAAAGGTAAGATATGTCACTCTAATTCTGGAAGATCATTCCAAACTTGTCATCTTGTAAAAGGTAAAAGGTTAAGTGTGTCAGTCCAGTCGCCCATTAGAGCTGGAACTTTACACGGTTGCTGTGCCATAAAGCAACTGGGAGTATTTTTACTCCCCACTGGATCAGATGCCTCTCCGTCGCATATTTACCACCCACAGGGCTTGAAAAAAGTGCTGTCAAGTCATCCAATAAAAGTAGATTTTCCTGCTGGGGCAGTTTTCATTCGGACTTGGCCCCAGCCAAGTCATCTGCCAACTAAATATAAAAAGTACAATAATTAAGAGTTCGCCAGAGAAAGCAATATTTGAGAGCTGCTTGTCTGAAGAGCAAGTTGGAATTCAAGTTTTTCTAAAGCCCTCCTCCTCATTTTATTCACCATTACCCATTCATACACCTAGGTGGCAAGAGGCACTGTGAAAGTAAACCAGGGTTCGAACACACTAACCGTGAGGCCATCGCACCTCAGCAGAGACTTAACCCATTGACTCCCATGCTGCCTGCAACTGCCCGCCAAAAGTGTTGGCCTTTGTTCCACTTTTGACATCATCACCTTTGACCAAACTAGGCATCTTCTCTACTCAAATTCTGCACGAGGAAAAGATCTTTCTAATGATACCCAGAGTAGAGTGGTTGGCTCAATGGAGCCAGAAAATATTCACGAAAATGCTCAGAAATTTCAGAGAAAAATTCAGAGCAAAATTTCCTGCCACTACACGTGGCTACTCCATGGCAAAAACTGCTTGTCCCAATGATGCTTTCTCTGAAGTTTTTGAATGGGAAGCAAGCCCAGTAGAAGGTCAATCACTGCAGCAAAGAGATAAGAAAAGGAGAAAAAGGAAAGGCAAAAAAAATTTTTAAAAAGCCTAAAGATGTAGGTCACTTTTTTCCATCTTTTTTTGTCTCAAAATTTCAATTTCTGTGCATGCCCGAGCAAAAATGTCACAAAATGCGATGCTAGTGGAAAGAAAGGCATGCTGTCATGTTGCAAATGTCATTTTGAGTAGATTGGAACTAATTTGGCCCTGAAAATCTCCAAAATGTCCAAACAATGCGTGTTTGGCAAGAAGCTCTGGGAGTCAATGGATTAAAATGTACATTCTTATTATTTTGTAATCTTTGTTAGCATTTCCCACTTGTTGGCTGTGCTTCCTTGCAGGACATACTTATAATATTACATTCCTTACATTGCATATATAAACAATAGTCTCCATTTGGCGTGAAAATATGGTAGGATATTTGTCAGTGGACATTATCTGTTCCGAGAAGCGAACATTTTTCCGAGAGCGTAGCTTGAGGAAAACTGTGAACTTCGAGGAACAGATAATGTCCAAGGACAAATATTCGAGCATATCTTCACCCCAAATGGAGACTATCGTGTTTATTATCCTTCAAATCTTTTACGCAACACGCGCAGACATCCCCCAGTTTTAGCTGAGGGATATTCGGTTACGTGACGTGTTTAGACCAATCACACGCGAGCAAAAAGATTTGATGGATTATAATTCTGCATTTGTTCATCAGGATGCAAATATCCAGATCCTATGACTGGAGCAAGCCCTTCCTTCCAGGCAAGAATCACAGAAATGGCCCAACTGGAGGTAGAAACAATAAAATTTGAGAAGACAAAAAAGACAAGAAAAAAGGCTTCAAGTTCCTAGCTATGTACAAATTAAATTTCTTTAGAAACTTCTATAATAGCTAGTTTAAGTTTTTTTTTTTCCAATTTAAATTATCATGTTGTGCAAAGTGCAACCTCAGTGTTGTTAGTTACTTTTAATTTACTGTTTAGTTCTTGATGTTCATACAAAAATTCATATTTCTACAGCCAAATATGCATTTGAGTGGGGGAGAACATTTTCACCCAGACAATTAAACCAGCGAGCAGTGTGCGAATTGTACAAACCATATTTTGTGTACATAAATGTATATATTAAGTAATTTCTTTAGTTGTGAAAACAAGACCACTTTTTGAAATAGATTTTTATTGGAACAATATTTAACTTTATCTGGTTTTTTAAGTCCTTTAAAAAATAAATAGCCAATTTTTTGTAAAATACCAGTATATCAAATAAGTTCAAAACTGAATGCCATATTTGGACAAATTCTCCCAACAAATTCCATGAAAAGTCCTAAGGACTAGTGTAAAGAAAATGCATGTTGATATCAGGACCAAAAGGATTAAGAGTTTTAGGTCAAAAATGTCCTTCATCAACATATTCGCCTATTTATAGTTTGGTGCTAATAACCTTGTAAATGTTACAAAACTGCATTGAATCTTAATCAATTAAAAAAATTAAATCTTAGCATGAACAAAATTTTTATGCCATCTGAAATCTTCTTTGTGGATGACATTTAAAGATCGGGAGTGGAGTTGCAATTCCATGAAAAAAGGTTCTCAGGAGGGGAAACCTACAGTACCAAAATACAAGATCACCCCTGCAAAGTAATTCATGAAAGAGCACACAACAGTACATAAGTGTGTGGTTTCATTCTACACCTACTATTACTTCACGAGACTCCTGATGTGCAAACCCTAACCAGTGAAAGTCTTTGATATGGGTTAACTATTTTTTTTTTTAATTAGTTATGTCAACTGAGATCATTGATTTCAAATAAATTATGTGATCAATATTATTTTTAACATTATTACAATACGTAATTATTAACACTATGATAGGAAGAGGGGTATAGTAGTTGAAATGTAGCATTGTCAGTTTTCTTTTTCAATGGGCTTTGGCAGTGCTTCATCTTCTCGGTAAACTTCAGTGTCATTTAACTGTGTAGGAACAAGTTTAATTATGGTGAAGGTTTCAAAAATAAAATAATTATGTCATGCTGATCTGTCGTCACTATAGTATGAGGCTTAGAAATGATCCATGTATAATTTCTCCTTACAATATAAGAAAATCCCAAGGCTGAAAGATGAGTAGAATTGAAAAAATCATCAACCTTGGTGCATCACTTTCATGAAAATTATACAAATGGAGAAAACTGTAACACAATTGTACATTACAATTGTGAAAGTTTCCAAAGCTGGCATTAACTATAGTTTGAGAGGTTATTCCAATAAATTATTTTTTTTAACTTGACTGGCTAAGAAAGGACACCATTAAGATCCATAAACTTTAGGCGTGACTTGAGAGATTTGGAATTGAAAACATTTGGCTCAGTTCTTTTTCCTTTTTAAAGGGGAAAGAACTGTAGAAACTATAAAATTCAAGATATTTCCTTCTCGATATTTTCCGAGGCGAAGCCGAGGGAAACATGGAATTTCGTCATAGCATTGTCAAAGTAGGTGTGGATCCAGGGGGCAATAGCCGAGCGGATTCGCAACCTCGTTCCCAGGGTCTCTCTTCTCTGCCTCCCTTGGTCGAGGTTGGCGGATCCGCAGACGACATTCACAGTCAATAACAGACCCTGACAGACGAATGAAAAACTAACGTTCATTTGATTTTACGATCACAAGTCGCATAAATTATAAATTCACTTGTCTGCCCGCTTATTGAGAATGAAAATTAGCCAATTACCGCGTCAGGATAGCTGCAGTTATTAGATGCTAAACTTGATTTTTTTTTTCTTAATTCTGCGTTTTGCCATCATTTGCATCCAAGATTCATCAAGTTTGCTAGGAGCTGTTAAAACAAACTGAGCAAGCTCTTAGACGAATGTGTGGTTACAAGACGTGAAGTCTTCGTTTTGCGTTCAAATTCCACTCGCGCGCGTCGCGCGCACGATGTACCACGCAAATGGCCCTTGCGCAAAGCATATAGAAATCATGTGTTTGTTTAGAAAGAATTAAGACTACTCGTAAAAATTAAAATGATAAACTTCAAACAAGCGTAGGTCACTTGTTACAATTTAGAAAGCTTCCCCGCCTCCAAACAACTCTGCGCTAACTATCGCTGGCTTTACATTGAGAGATTTAACACTATTAGAGGCATCGCAACGAAATGTTACGAGCTTCTCTAAATTTGTTTACCAGGTAATTTCCCCAGAACAAGCAAGAGATTCTCACGGAAACTCAAGTGTTCAGCCAGTGGTTAATTGTTTAGAGAGGAGGTGCACTCTAATTTCACAGCGAGACCTGCAACCTCATTATAATTCCATTAGCGGTTTAGTTGATTTTGTAATCATAACACATGTTTCTGTCGTTTCTGGGAGAGCTTTAAGGGTTGAATGTGATGGGAAGACTACCTAATCAACTGTTTTCATCCCTTGTCGAAAATATAAAAACAAGCAGGATGACTAAGCTAATTTGATCAAAAAACGTGGCACTGTTCTCTAATAAACTGTTCTCGAAGCTTTACATGTACAAAGACGTTAGTTTCAACTTTCTTCTGGACTATAGTTCACAACCAGCTCAAATTCTCACCAGAGTCGACGAGAGCTTAGCTTGCGCTTGTTTGACAAGCAGAATATGTCAAATCTTTCCGGCGTAGACTATTCACTTCAGTGATTAAACCACACTTCATATAAAGAAATGGTTTTAAAACCCGTAAAGCTTAAAAGGAGCTAAGAAAGTTGCAAAGATTTAGGCTTAGGGATCACGCCCGTTACGTAGTGATCCGCGCTGATTGCAGTCGACGATAGTTGGTTTTCAGTGGTTAATGGTCGAAGAAAACTTACTACCGTTGTCGTCAATTCCTAAAAAGCGGAAAAGAAAGTCTGAACCCATGACAGACTACAAAGAATTCAGAAGTAAAGGGTTCAACATCGACAACTTGGGAAAGTCTAATTGTTACCCAATATGCCTTCGTTAACTCGACACAAAGCCGCTAGGCGTCTGATATTTGTACTTCGAGTAAAAATAAAGTCTGGAACTATACAATCACGAGTTCACTGATTCACAAAGTGAAATGAAGGCGTAACAAGACCTAACAATAAATCTCCCCTCGGAAAAAAAAACAAACGAAGAAACAAACTCTTTATCGAAAGCCGACTTTTTTGATTGAATGACACTTTGCATTAGGAAGACAGTTGCTAAAATAAAACAAAGCTTTGTACTGAAGTGGTATTTCAAGACTCTCAGATGCTATCAAAGCCTAACACTCCTCATAATTTCGATACACTGTCAGTAGGTGACAAGGAAAAAGAAAATCGTAAACTTGGGTGTACAACCTTGATCAATAATCTAATTCTCTGAACAAAAAGACTGTTGTTTGCTTTTGATACCGTGAGACAAAAATAAAGGAGCTTAGTGAAGGTTTGCGCGTCTCGAAGAGTTTAACCTAAGGTTTTCAAGTTTGTCGTTTGTAATCCGTGTCAATCTTCTCCATCCTTAAGCATCCTTGTCCCTTTATGGTTTATTATTATCTCTTTGGTGTTTTTCTATCTTAGTAAACTACTATTTTCAGGTATACTTCAATATTTAAAGGTAATCTTACAAGTAACCGAAATAACTCAAGATATCGTGACTCAGCTCCTTTATGTTCGAGAAACGAATACACGTAAAACCCCACACCCTGAACAAGTGAGTTCAAATTAGCGTAAAAAGGTTGCATATGCGAACATGTACAGGTGTCAAAGTTCTAAAAGCTGAACAAGCAACCAGCACGAACTCGCTAAATCTGCGTGGGAAATGTTCCTGAGAGACGGAACATGCATGATACGGCAGAACGTGCGTGTGCAAAAATTTGACGGCTCGATGGACACAGGTGGCTCGTTCAGGGAACATTTTGTATGCATGAAAATGCGGGGGCGTTTCTTCCGAGCTGTCGATAGCGGGGAAAGCTGCCAGCTGTTTTAACTTTTAGCAGCTTCCTTACAAATGAACACGAAAAGTGATGCGAAAGAGGGCGAAGAATCTTGTGGAACTTAGAGATGTAGTTATATTACCTACAAGGATTTAGGTCGATTCGCTGTTTTTATTTATATTCCGGAAAATCGTTGAATTGAGAAATTTATAAACAAGTTACTGGGGTTGTCAGCCATTGAAAATCGAAAACCAAGTTGCTCCGAGGTTAGAAATAAACTGCCGTTTCAGTGGCTAAACGAGCGTAAGCTAATTGCAAAGTTCTCGAGCTGAGCTGAACAAATGGATGGGTTTAAACAACTCTGAAAGAAAACAGCCTTCACTTCATGGGCTGAATAGTCCAGTTGCTGTAGCCCGTGTATACCCCTGGCATTTTCGTAAACCAATATAAACAGGTGCAACTTCAGTTATAACAGGTATTGCAAGCTTTGCTCATTTGTAAAATCGACGAGTAGAGTTCCAGGTGAGCGATAACAAAATTGTGAACTGGTTAGCACAGGTATTTCCGAGCAAATTGTAGCCTGTTCTGACATACGTAGAGTCAAGTGCAAAACGTTCTTGAGATCTTCCCAAAGGAAATTATAATTTGTATAGAAGAGACCGAGAAAATGTTAACTACAATCAAACAACGGGTAATTTTCAATGGCCTTATTAGTGAACTTTTCAAGAAAATGAACAATGGATTGCAGGTTACAGTACAAGCTGCCTCAATACAAAATTGCCGCTGTTCAAAAAGAGAATACAAATTAAACGTGCTCGTAAACTTTCTCTATATCATTCAGTGTCGTCTGTTTTGTGTGGGCTAAAAAGCTTTCCTTCGGAAATAAAATGATGCTTTTAAGAAGACTTGGTACCTGTAAATACTATTTGATTTGATCTCGAAATCAAGTAGAGGTTTTTTGCTGTGTAATTACGCTGAAATTTGTAATTTGTATTTTATCTTCAAATTCTCTTTGGCGCAAGCTCTTTGAGTTGCGCGTAACACTTTATTCTCGCAATGCTTCTCTACAACAAAGTGAAACTTGGAAAAGTCCCGGAGAATTGCTTGGGAAAACCATCATGACAAATGTGTTGTGGGTACCGGTACTCAAGGGTACACAGGGAGAGGCGGGTGGGTTGAAGTTTATTGAAACAGCGACTGACTAGCATCCTATCCAGGGAGGAGTAGTATAACTTCTAGCCGCTTCATAATTATGGTAGCAAGCGACGGTTTTCTATGACCTACCAGACTTGATAGCTAACTTTGTTAAATTTACCAATGTGAATGCTTCGCTTGTCGCCACCCTAAAAAATCTGAGAGTTTGTTGTTGTTGAAGTTGAAAGCTCTGGAGTTGCTTTCATAAGAAACATTCAAATAGATCGCATCCTTCGGCTGCAATGTCGATCAGTCTATCTTGGAAAGTTTGATTTCAAAAGCAAAAGTGAGTAAGACCCTTATTTAAGTGTCGATCGTAAGTTATTGGAGCAGATGGTAAGTTACTGGAATTTCGCTCACCTTGGGACAATAAACCATTAAATGCCTTTAAACTTCGCCTAAACAACTTAAATCTTATTACTTTTCTGCGTGAACTACGCTCTGAAACTTGTATAAATTTTCTCCATTCTTTTTAATATACCATGTACCATTTTCTTAAGAATCCTGTATACTCTCCATATCCATAGAAACCTTACAAATAACAGGACACTGACTGGAAAACTTTATCTCCAGACTCAGGGCCTCTTCATATAAGCCAAGTAACCGGGCTAGCTCGGTTACCAGGAAGAATTCTGTGGTGTGTGCAGCCAGGTCGACCGAGATAAATTCAAGAAATACAACTGACCAAAATGGTGCGACATAAACTTGTATCGTTCGCGACTGTAATAGTTTGTGGACTCTTGTAACTTTACTAAGAAAGCTAATTCGTATACTCATAAAGTGGCAATACATACAAGACGTGCAAAATTATGCCATTTTGGCCGCTATGTTGTGACAGCGAAGCTATTTTGTCTAAAACGTTTCATCCCGGTCACCGGGCTGGAGTGTTTATACTGGAAAATTTTCATCCCGGTTACCGAGATATCGAAGATCACTGTAATTTGTGTAGTGACCCAAGATGCCTATCGACATTGCTCCTTGATCGATCCAGTAAAACAAGACGGTGGCAATACTACAAAATGAGCGATATAATTATACCAGGCTCAAGTTGGCAACACTACACGTATAGCGGTTGAAAAAGTATAGTGGGAAGCTCGGGGGCTTATTGGGGGGCCTGGCGCGTTGAGCGCAAGGTTTGAGAAATAGATGGTGTCACTGGTGGTTGTTTACGATTTACTCGGAAAAACCGGTTGGCCGACAGTTATAGTAAATGGACGCGTCAAATCCTGAATGGAAACTTCCCTGGGGATGCGTTCGTTTCATTTCCAAGAGTTTTTATCGGAAGATAGAATCAAAGGCGCTGCAAGCCAAAAAGCCTGGAACTAGTAAAAACTAACAAGTGGAGCGCGCATTTTCTATTTGAAAATTGCGTTTGGGAATTTTGGTCTACCTTTTAAGAAATCCCGTTTTCTCGAGAAAATTTCCGTTCGGAAAACAAAATTTATCTGTCCATTTACATTCCATCCGGAATGTGTTTATGTTCTTGCGTAAGACACTTCTCTCGAAGTAGCTCTCTCTGTCCAAGACTATAGATTGATACCGGCAAAATGTCAATTTGACTAGAATCCTATATCCACAAAGGAGGCTTCCAACGAAAGGAATACTCCTGACATTTCATGCCATACAGAAAGTGGAAGAAGATTCAGTATTGTAAGATTTCATATCCTAACCATCAATATGTGGTCGTTTGGTTTTTTAGTAGCACAGCGAAATTCGTAGGTGTCTTTTTACTTCAGAAACCCGCCGTTTCGAGGATTTTCGATTTGAAGGGGGTAATTTTACACATTCTAAAAAAGAAAACTTCGTTATCGCGGAATAGTTTCTTTCAACTAATCATCGATGAAGACCTGGACAAAAAATCGTCTATCCTCTTCTGTAAAAACTTTGTTTCCACGCAAAAGAATCTCCTTCACAAAAGAAATAATCAAACACAGGACTTTCAAAAATATGCCCGCAACAAAACACACATACCGATAAAATACATTTGAACTGAGCATTATTATCATAGAAAGCGAGTATAACAAAACTAGAACGCAAATAAAAAAACGAGTCAAAACTAATTTTTCATAAATAGCACCATATCGGTCAAGTTGCTAAAATTATGATTTAGTGACACTGACAACACCTTGATATAAAGTTAGTGCACCAAAAGCCATTGTTAAATCAGGTTTATTGGGGTTCACTTGCGTCAAACTCCTGGGTAACTAATAATCCCAGCATGTTTGCGATCAAAAGCAACGGGGTTAAAATTCGAGAACTGGCACGTAGGCCCAATTAAATAACCCAAGATCTTCTCTACACCTGTCAGTACTGTAAAATCAAGCGATAAATATTGGCGCGACTGCTCGAAGAGTGGTTAATATCTTTCACAGACATTGAATGAGGGGAATTTTGATTTAAAAGGACGAAAATGTCAAATTGTTTACCAAAGTTGATTTTTATTTTTTAATCACCGCAGGAGTTCCGACTTTCCGCTCTTCCGGAAAAACTATGAAGATTAGAAAGCGTTCGTCAAAAACACTACACTCTTTTATTAAGTTCTTAATTCGTTTTAATCACGTACTTGGGTTCTCCCGTTCCGCTTGCAAAACTCTAGTACATTCGTCTGTCGTTCTCTGATCGTCATAACCTTCACACGCGCCTTTTTAAACCTATCCAGTTATTGATAATATGAATGACGCGTTTAAAAAAAAAACTGGCTGGGATATCATCGCGAAATTATTAAAAATATTGAGCAACGTGATAGAAGAAATAGAAGTCTTAAAATTGTTAAAAACATAGTAATGTTTTTACATTTCCCCATCACTGCAATACTTTGATGAAATTTCGTCATTTTATTGTCAATATCCGAAATTTCCCAATTTTGAATTGGTCTTCAAGGTGTGGAAACAATGGTCCTTAATCCCACAAAACGCATTTCCCAAATACAACAGCACTTTTTCCGACATTTTGAGATTTAATGATGGAGTGGTGTGAATTACTAGAAAGCATAAAATTAGAATGAGTGCTTACCTCGCTTGTTGTAAACAAGAAATATTTGCATAAACTGGTGTTTTTCAAATGCAGGTTTGGAAACAGCTTTTTTCACCTCAGATATTCTTAAAAAAGAAACAGTTTCTATATACCACCATAAATAAGATCTGCTTGTAAAATCTCGGGCTACCAGCTGAGACACCCGTTTCCAAATTAAGCTAATATGTAAGTCAAAATTTAAAACGACATTTCAAACAATACGTTTGCAACTGAATAACGTCAGTTAAGGCTCGATCTGTTCCCTTTGACATTCAGTTCGCTTCAAGGGAATATAATCACAAATAAGATCTTAAATCCAAGCGAATCAAAACAAGGCCTACAATAGAATATATCAGTAAGAAGATCCGTGCTAGGGCTACCACTGAGCTCCATAAGAACCGACTTGTATTCACAACTACAGATAACTCGGCGGTTCTGGACATGAAAATATAAAAACTAACAATAATCGCTTTCTTCGTCAAAAACAAAACCAAAATAACAATTCGTAAGATTAAAAAATCTCCAATCATTGTCCAATCACGAGTATTATTAAAACAGTTAATAGAAACTCGTTAATTTCCTCGTCACGTATAACGGATCCGAATAAATTTTCGATCTTCTACTTTCCCAACACGTACTCTTAAGAACAGGAAAAATCTAAACTTATAGAAGTTAAGCCCAAATGTACGATTGCTTAAAGTACAAAGCTGCCCTCGACAGTTGCCAAGAAAGAAATTTTTGATACTTGATTTCAAATAATGCAATAAACAATACCACCCTAGACGTTTAAATCCCGAACGTTCACAGGTACTAGAGGCGAGAAACATTTTCTGCCCGATCGCACGTTAAAATGAGTTAAGGATCGAGAAAGGAAAGAAAGAAACTAATGGACTTTTCACAAGAGTCGTTTGCGCTACATAATGTACCTATAGTGAATCTAATCCAATATAAGACGGCCTTCGTGTTGTTCATCTTCGAGAGAGTTACTTATCGTCTCACTGTCAAATATGGCGCTCTCTCTTGTAGGGCTGTGTTTCGCAGAACCGTTCCTATGAGACTTTACCGGCGTAAAATTGCCACTAAACATCTGGTTCAGGTGGCAACAGCCAATCACAGGCGGCCGTTCGCGGTCACTCGACTCCGCTTGCATAATCCGGTCAAATATAATACAAACACCGGTAGAATATAGCAAGGGGTTTGAAAAAGAGAGAAAAGAAAACACATTAACAGAGCGGCAGGACAGCCCTACTACGTTTCGGTCTAATAAGCAACCGCCCTCGCAAGGCTTGGAAAAAACGAGCGGCAAATTTGAGCGGAAAAAAGCCGTCGCGCGCCAGGCGAAACCGCGGCAACGGCTTCGGCCGGAAAGAATGAAGCGTTTTAATGGTTTTATTTTTTTCTCCTCTCTCTGGAAACAACAGTCGAAGGATGATTGGCAGCCAGCTGGCGGTCTCTAAGCACGTGGGTCGTGCAGTGACCTCTCAGTGTCACCTGTGTGTTTAATAAATCAACCATATCGCTTCGAACGCTCGTGACACCTGTCTGCGAATATACCGCGTACCGATCAAAGCCTGCATCTGATTGGCTAATAGCGAACGTCTCCAAAGCGACCATTTTGGACTCTTGCAAGCAGGTTGTCTCTCATTCAACAGGTTGTTTTTTCTCTTGGGAAGGTAGCTTGGACCGTGAATTTTCCAAACGCTGTCTTTTTTTCTCACTCAAATTACTGTTATTTTAAAATCTTAAATAGAATAAAAGTCAAATCCAAGCAGAAAATCATGTACGGTGTAATAGCGAGGTGTGACACGGTCCCCAGACATCCGCCGGATCAACACAACTCCCTGCCAACAAATTAGCATTATTAGATTTGCATTAGTTTGGCACTTGGAGCGGAAAGGAGAATACAACTCTAATTGGCGCTGTCCGTGGGGACTTCTATATATTGAGATGGTAAAACAGATAACGAACTTTAATCTTGCGCTTGGTACACATTACAAACAGAATCAGCGTAAATGACCCGGGAACACTCATAAAACAAATTCCTCATTGACTTTTAGTTCTATTTTCGGGTATCTAAGAAACCGGGAGCTAATTACCCCTCCTAGATCCTCGGCCGCCGCCCCTTCCTAACTTCCCACGGCAACTTCATTATTGGAAATCCGAATCGAACTGATCTTTGCTTATTTCACCGCCGACGCGCCTGTTCCGGTTGTTTGCCCAAACTTTTTCCACAGGTCTCTTGCCTGATGCAAATTTGGAATTTCGTGAAGGCGATTCACCAAGCTAAGGGACTACGCCGCAAAAAAACCTTTCGAATGTGTCTTTCTTATTCAAAACAATCCAAAATTAGATGCAAATGTTTGCATGTTGTGACAATTCGCTGACAATCTTTTAGTGTTGGAAGTCATTACTGATGCGACGCTCTATTGTCCCAAGCACGTGGCATGAATTCGAAACAAACTGAACAAAAGTTATCTCGCTATTTCCACATTTAACGCGAAACCGGGCGCACAGGATCTCGCGTACAAAGCAGACGCTGACGAAGTTGCAACCCGTGAAGATATCACGGTAATTTTCACTTGATTCGTGTGTTTTGATTATATTCGTGCCTCCGGCCGACACTTGGCGCGCAAACCCCAATTTTAAAACACATAAGCAAACCGACCAAGGAGCCGTGGAACTAGCCAATCACAAAACTGCGCGGCGGATCGGAGGCGGAGCAACGAGCGGGTTTTGCTTCACATCATTGGTTCTTTTGTGTTAGCGTGAGGTGACGTGTCACGGCGTCACAGAGAAACCAACACAAACTCAAGTCGGACGTAAATTAAAAATAGAAATTGCCACGATCAGTTTAAGCTTGTCCACTCGCTGATAACGTGTCAAGCGCAACAGAACTCGAACTCCTACGGACCGTGAGATAGAAATATTCTGCACCTGTGGCTCCGACGACTCGTGTTTCGAACTGAAACCAACTGACTGGCTCGAACCACTGAACTTTGTCCTCGCTTGGTAGAATAGAGTAATTTTATTTTCCTTCTCGTACGAATCACTGAAACCCGTTTGTGATGATGGTTTTCCAAGGAAGCGAGCTCAATTCGCCAAGCCCGCCGCCCCAAGTGCCCACTGTAGACGAGCCCGAGGAGGAACCCAAGAAATCGCTTCAACACGTCAAACGTCCAATGAATGCGTTCATGGTGTGGAGCCAGATTGAGCGCAGAAAAATGGCAGAAGAGCACCCCGATATGCACAACGCCGAGATCAGCAAGCGCCTCGGAAAGCGATGGAAACTGCTGTCGGAGAGCGAGAAGAGACCGTTTGTAGAGGAATCGGAGCGACTTCGCATTAGACACATGCAGGCTTATCCAGATTACAAATACCGACCACGCAAGAAGAAGCAGCCTAGCAAGCAGAAGACCAGCACTGGTGGACAGGAGGGGAAAACTTCATCCTCTACGGAAGGACACTCGAGGAAGAATCTCACCGAGGCAGTGGGTACGAAGCGCGAGGCACTGCCCGGCGCTCACGCATTTCCTGGACTCGGTTCTTCCAAGAAACACGCTAGTTCTCTGGGAGAGCAGCCAGCGTTTAAGAAACAACGCCGCGACTTCGTTTCGCCAATCACTCCCCCGCCAAACGTGCCCGATGCGATCGGAACAACACCAGAGGATCCCATTGATCAGCTTTCCTTGTACGACGACTTCGAACAGGCGTTCAAACAGGATCAGCAGGTCCCTGTGAGCGTGAATCACAGCCAACAGATTCCGAACTCGTGGCCAAGTTTAGAATTTGGCAACATGAACTTCAACGGTTTGCCTGTCTCTCCATTACTTGATCTGAATGGAGTAAATGGCGGTCAATTTGATTTTCCCGATCTCTACACTCCGCCAGAGGTTTCAGAGCTTATTCAAAGCCAATGGCTTGAAAACTCTCTAGGGCATTTGTAGCTGATTGCAATTTTCGCCGTTCAAGTTTTAACTGGTGGAAGGACACTGCTTTTGACTTGTGGAATTTCCACTTCATGCGATTTTTATAAACACTGAGACATTCCCAGGATCTTGTTTGGACCTTCGACTTTTCTAACCGCTATGGACACGCTTTTCTGTGTATATTTTTTTTCGACCGAAGAAGTTTATTTCGTTTTTTTGTATCGACTGATGTATTCTCGTTTTAGAGAGCTTTTATTACGATAATTGTACAAAAAAAAGGATTCTAAATAATTTAATAGTTACCCGAAGTGTTGTATTTTTACTAAATTTCTCTCTTTCCTCGACATGAGGAGCGTGTTTTAAAGTGAATTGAAATTGAAGAGGAGAAAATTATACCATTATTATGAAAATTTAAACTCCGTGTGTTTATTCTTCTTACGCGCACGCGCTAAACACGCACGGCAGAGCCTCGCGCACAACTGTTTAAAACCCAGAGTTGCGAAAGCCAAATAACTGTAATCTTTAGTCAGACGTCTATGACTGTTTCGCGTTTACGCCCGCAATAGAAAATTCATGATTCCCGCAAAAATTGCAACACGGTGTTTAGTTAGCTGCTAGCATTCAACGCATCGCTGAACAAACTGAATTTTTTATGATAGAGGAATAAAACTTTCGGCGGGTAGTTTGGGTTAGCTTACTTGTATTAGAAGAGGGGAAGAGAGAAAGAAAAACAAATTAACACTATATTACGCTAACGTGGTGTTACTGCGTCGATGAAAATCGAGAGTTTTTGACGGAGAAAGATAGCGCGTCAGTTGTCTTTTTGGGCGGGGTAAGACGCCATTGCATATGTTTTTCACACTGCATATTTTAAACGGAGCTTTCCAAGGCATTTAAATTTGAATTAGAGTTGATTAGCTGGCGAGGATAAACCGCCTTATACGAATACTATGGATTTGAGTTCACTAAGTTCAATAAAAGGTTTGGAGAGCGCGCGATTTCGTTTCCTAAAATGATATTTGATCTGTTGAAAGAAGCTTCGGGTTTTTCCCTGCTAAAACGTGTCCACTTAGCGGCGTCATAAATATTTTATGTGATCGTAATGGACCGTGGAAGCTAGGGACAGATCACGAGGTTTGATTTCAGATAAAAGAAAACAACAATCTCATCAAAATTAACAGCTCGCGCGGAATCACAGCTAGCGTGCCGCACACGCAAGCGTATTTCAACACAGCCGCCTGTACAAAATAATAAAAAACCCAACACGAGGTAGTGTTTACCTATTTTCAAATACAAATTTATTCCTCGTGCGTATTTCCTCTGGCGGATATTGACGTATTCAACTGCTAATTTGCAGTCATTTGGACCGAAAGGGAAAAAAGATCTCGTGGGGACACGAATTAGCGTGTGTTTGCAGTGGACGCGAAACTTCGCTTTTCAAATGTTGGCTTTCGCAAGAGCGGCCATACAGCAAGGCACGCGTCAGAACGTGCGTCTTTGTTCTCCGACCAATCAGAGAGTTGCTTTCAGACAATTGTCAACAATCACAAAACAATAGCTGGCGCGTGCGGTCAAAATTCCACCCGTCGATTGGTTGATCCGCGCTGATCGCACATGCCGATTGTAAATTGCAGTGTCGCGGGGTTTTCCTGTTTACAAATGGCCACTTTGCACGCTGCCTGAAGTAACTATTATTTGCTGTTATGACCGATTCCAGCAACTTCGTTTTAAAACGTATAGGGACGTACGATCTAACTGGAAATCGGTTGGGGAAGGGTAACTTTGCATACGTCGAGTTAGCCACGAATCGCATCACCAAAACCAAGGTTTGTCAATGGATTGCCTTTTGATTTCAAAGCCAGCGACAAATGATTGTTCAGTAGCTTAATTATGACTATTGTTTCGCACTGTGGGTGTGGAGGATGGGCATTATTCAATGGTTTAATTACTCGGGTTGCGTTGTTTTATTATTGAGTATTTTTTGTTTTTCCGCCGATTTAACTCAGCTTGGTAATAATAAATCTATCTCCTAGGTAGCGATCAAAGTCATAGATACACGTAAAATCAACGATGAATACGTCAGGAAAAACATCCTACGCGAAGCGCTGCTCCTAAAGAAAGTCAACCATCCCAACATAGTCCGGTTGTACGAAACCCTCAAACAGCACTCTATTTACTGCATTGTCACGGAGTACGTTCCCGGAGGCGAGTTGCTGACCTATTTGCGACGGCAGAATGACTCGAAATTGAGCGAATCACAGGCAAGGCCGTTCATGAGACAGCTCATTTCCGCGTTGTACCACATGCACCAAAATGGAATCGTTCATCGGTAAGGACAAAATTGCTTCGAAATAAAGGGTTATATTTAGATGCAAACGGCCTATACTGCGTGGGTTATTTTTCTTCATTATAACAATAAATTGGCGGTTAAGGTTGCTAAGAGATTGAAAACAAACCTAAAAGCGCCTGTACAAATTTTACTACAAGAACAGAGACAGACTTTGTACACTTGTTCAAAAAGTTGCACCTTTAAGTTCAGCGCCACGTTTTTTTTCTTTATTTTTATATTTTGTATATTTTATTTTTATGATAATTTGCGGTCAAAGTCGCTTAGAGATCAAAGGCAAACGAAAAAAATGTCCCTTTTGAAAGACGGTGAGAAGAAATCTCTTCTTTGTCTGACAGTAAACATTCCACTTCGATTCAGAAGAGAAAATTTGCAGCCGGGCAAAAGCTAAAATCGCTTGCGCAGTTATGACAGGTTTGAAGGCATAAAATGTACTGGAGAGGATGTCAAAAATATAGAATTCACTTTGAACGTAATAAGACCCTAATTTTCCCTGGAGACGTATTTTCAATTCCTGTTTCCCTCGCCATTAGCACTCGGAAAAGATGAGAATAGGTGAATTAATTTTGTGTCATATCACACTCTTCGCTTTTGTTGCGTTATTTGCTCCCCTCTGAATACATTGCGGTAATTAATTACATAGCTTACGGCTGTTTCTGAGCGACTGAATAAATTACCGTCTCCAGGATGTTTAAGAGGCATAGTAATCTGCGATAAATGTTGAATGGAGTTTATTTCCTCACTCTTTAGACTTAATATCTGCCTGATTTCGATCTTGATCTCTTACGAACAAAAAGGGAAAATTAACGGCTGGAAGAGGGGAACGGAAACCTCGGCTAAGCTTTTCACACTTAGAAGAGATATTACTGCAGTTCTGTATATTTCAGCGATTACAAAAGTTTTCAAACAATAACATTAAAGCGGTTTTTCCTGCTCTGTATTTCCATTGCGGAAATAAAGGAAAAACTTAAAGTGTATTTCAGGTCACAACAATCGATGTATTCACAACTGTACATGATGACTTCCGAAAGTTTTAGACGCAGCCCTTCAAATTCTCGCGTCGACTTTGATCATTATTTAGCCAGCTGCCGTTCGCTTTTCATCCTCCTTTTATGATGACAAAATGTATTCATCTGTGAAGGCTTAAATCTCCCTGTTTCTTGTTATTTTGTCTGACAATTGCGAGATAAAATTAATGAGCCTGTTAATGCCTAAATTTAAGAAGCCATCTGGCCGGCTATCCCCTACTGAGTCATAAATAATTGACAAAACTTTTTCCAAGTGAAAATTAAAAACACTTTCCGAGAGCAACAAGTGTGAAGAATTGTCACGCTTGTTTTGAAACACGGCTAGCCATTTTTTTGATTCAAAACACGTCGTAACTGAAAAAAATACTTAGATCGAAGGCTTGTGGTAATAAATTCTGAGTTCATCGGTAAACTGGGAAGCAAAAACCCGAAAACCAAAAGAGCGCCTGATAAAACCGTCACAGAAAAAAATGCATATATTCATGTAATCAAAAAATTACAAAAACGAGAAAATTTCTCAATTGTTTTCGCGGAAGCAAACTGTGGCAAAGGATTTAAAGTTGTACGTATAGAAAAAGAGTTACTGTAGTTTAAGCGAACAATAACTAACTCGTTGAGAAACTGTGTTCAGTAACATATTAAAAAGAGACTCGTACGAACAAAACTGTGTTTACACCAAGTAAATTTTGAATTATTTATATTCGAAACTGAGCCCATTATCAGTAGCTATATTAGAGACCACAGGTGTCAATCATTTTTAAAATTTGTGTCAATCAAACAGCTCTTCTCTTAACCTGGCACACCCAATTCAACCAGCTTGAACCACACCTTAAAACGAATTTACAAGAACTGTGTAGCTTATGGCATGCGTTATTCGTCTGAAAACAAAAACCTACGAAGTTTATTTAGTAATCGCCAAAAATATATAACTTGTTCAGGAATCTTCTTGTGACATAGAGGAAACATGTAATGTTACAGGAAGAGCAATGGTAGGGGAACTGCCCAAAAAAGCTGAATATGTCTTAAGATGTCTTGAACTGCAGTTTTTACTTTAAGTGCATATGGATTAAATTAAATTCACTGCCTTTGAGTTCAAGAAATATTGATTCTAGAGTTTTGTTTCGGAAAACATTGGATTATGTTTGTTTGTGAGGTCTATTCTACTTATTTAAAACTTGACACAGGATTGCATTTTTCATATATGTGCAAATTAAATGATAATTTAATATTAATTTTATTTATTTATTTTTTAATTTTTTAAATTTATTTTACCAGGACCCCATTGATAACAGTGCAGGTTTACTAGAGGGGTTAGGCTCGATTTCTGTTGTCTCATGTCTGGTCTGCATCCTTCTAGCCTGTCCCAGGGTCACGGTAGTTACGGATGAGCGAAAAAAAATCAAGCGAGAGAAACAACAAGAGAGGCCTAAGGACTAAGTCCTCCCTTGTTTTTTTTTTTCTCTTGCTCGCCCCCTTTTTTCCCCCTTTCCCTACCACCAAGAGCCTGGAAAAGGCTAGCTTCCCTCTCACAGGCTTCTTCCCCAAATAGCCACTGGTCATCAAGCTTATAGACGGGTTACCGTGTAATAATATCCATTTATTATTATTACTATTATTATCATTATCATTATTATTATTATCATTATTGTTATTAATAGAATACAGATCAGAGAACTGGGAAGGATTTTGCAATCCACTGTACAATGCTAAAGATAAATCAGCTGTGAAATTTATGGCACATCTTTCAGAATATATCAATCTCTGTATTTCACTGGGCACTTGGAAAATTGTAGACAGACATTTTTCCATCTTACTATTTCTGAACGATAAGGTTCGCTTAACATGACGGGAGGCATGGTAGCCACACGGTTAGTGCGCTCACTCCCGGATTGCAGAGTCCGGGTTTGAGCCTGACCAGGAAGATTGCATTGCTTTTTTGGGAAAGAAACGTTACTCTCACAGTGCCTCTCTTCACCCACATGTTTAATAGGGTACCAAAGAATTCAATGCTGGGGGAACTGTGTGCTGTATTAGCATCCCATCCAGGGGGAAGTAGAAATACTCCTAGTTCATGCTGCAGAAACCAGAGATAAGTGACAGCCTGATGAGCCACTTGGCTTGTATGCAGAGTTTACCTTACATACCTTACATAATAAGAAAGCCTTTCATTGCCATGTCATGTTAAAAGGATTTATTCTCTTAAAAATGTTTCATACACATCATAGACCATATGCAAATATGGCTGCCTTTATATTATTCTTTTGTTCGTATTTAAAAAAGCATCACTAACCTCGTTTTTGAGACAAAAATTGTAAAGAATTTATTATCCTGATCGAGGTTACTGAGACTGTTTTGAATACGAACAAAAGAATAATTTAAAGGCAGCCATTTATGCATTGGGTCTATACGGTCCTTGTTATGAGAATTTGTCAGCACATCTTGACAGATTTTATCAAACATTAATTTTGATGATTTTTCCTATTCTCATTACCTGCCTGCTTCTTAGTAACTTATCAATGTTGTGATGAGGAAATTTAAAATTTAATTTCCCTTTTTTTTTGAAAATTGACCAAAAAAGCTGTATTCGCCCTTTTTGAAGCATTCAATTAGTAATTAGCAATCTGGAACAATTCCTTCATTTGATTTAGTTATTGCATTGCAGTCATAAACCAAGGCTGCATGATGATGTATTATTGTAATCACTTCCAACTCAATAGAGTTAATAATAGTTACAATAATTATTAAAAATGTAACAATATTTGTATTTGTATTGAGGGAATAAAGAGTTGGTGGTGGTGGTGGTGTCATTATTGTTATAACTGTACATATCAATAGCCTGCATTATCAAATATAAGATAGACTGACTGACTGAC